>JAKSZT010054308.1:397360-447426 GCA_026826555.1 Tolypeutes matacus
CAATGAATGTAAACCGCTTAGAGAAGTGCCTGGTAGACTGTAAATGCTCACCACAAGTTAGCTACTAATATTATAATTGCAAAGTTTATTAGTATTGTTAATCACAGTCTCCCTGGCATTTAGCTGTCCAGCCATTTAGTCAACTAGCTAGCCAGTCATCCAGGCTTTCTGGCATCCAACATGTAATTGCACAAAAGGTTTAAAGCATATTAGAAGATAAAAATGCATAATAAAATTATTATGTATATATGTGAATTTAAAAATCAGGGCCAGGTGAAATGCAAATAAGAGTTTGTGCCCCTGGATGGTATGGGGCCACCAAGGGCATGAGTTTCCCGTCCCATACTACATGAAACAAGATGGATCCCAGTATTTTTCCTCCATTTGTACAATAAAACAACAACCTCACACCCAAACACACATAACTCTCACAGAAAGTATGTACATATGTAATAAATGTTACTAAAAGCCTGAGAAATGGTGAACCAGAAGTTTAGATCCCAGTGATGGAAATAATATCAAGTCCATCATCTACACCAATTAATCATGGTTTAATGTCACTTCCTTAGCTGCTCTCTTCTCTTCACCCTTCCCATTTTTATCTTACTTCATTCCTTCAGAAAAAGAAAACTAGAAAATTTTCTCATGCTGTAATTTAGGGCAATATGCCTCTCTATATTCCTTTTCCCCCATATACACTCTAGATCGATCTTTATAAAGCCAGACTCATCAAGGTACATAGGAGAAAAAAAAAATGAACGGCATTTAGTTTTGGCAAGATCCACCTACCTCAAAAGGCATCTGTGGCACTAATAATTCCCAATGTCCATGAGAAATCTGTAACGATTTCTCTCTTTCTGTATGTATATATATGTATGTAAATCTATATATCTATTCCATTTCCTGAATGTGCCAAGTACTATCTTGGCTACTTCACCTTTGCCAATTTTAATTAATTCTTAAATCCTGCAAATAAGGCATTTCCATCATTATCTCCATTTAAAAGATCATAAAGCTAAGGTTCAAAGAAGTTAAATACTTTGCTAAGGTCTCCAGGGTCTCTTTTCTTAACCATGCTAGACACAAACACACACACATGGCCCACACCTCAGACACATTCATTTTCAGACCAAGCCCTCTAGCTCAAAAGTTCTAGATGAAAATTAATATTTAGGGTGGGAGGAAAGGAGGAGTTTTATGACTGGGTTCCTTAACTGTGAATAGAGACGCTGTAAAGAGAGCATTCTTCCATTGCAAACAAGGCAGAAGTAGACTCTGAGAATAATGACGTGCATTTCCTTCCACCACAGGTCCCCATATCAAGCAGCCTCTTCCTAACTGAGAAAAGCTGCCTTGAGCTCTTGTGCACGGAGTCAGGTGAGGAGCTGCCTGTCATCCCTGGGTCACATGGTCCAGTGGGTGGTAGAATGTGGGTCCTCTCATGCCCAGGCCCTGTCTCACATGCTAGGTCAGAGCCCAAGGCCAGGATAAAAGGGCCTCAGGTCCAGAGAAGCTCCATCCACTCACCTCCTGAGGTGCTGACGGGACCTGTGCCTGCTTGAGAACCTGCAAGTGTCCACGGGGACCAGGAGCAGGGGCTTCCCCAGGACAGATGCTTAGACCAGAAGGGGAGGGGCAGCTGGGCAGGGCCATGGGGGATCTGGAGCCATGGTTGGCAAGGAAGAGGGGCTAGGAAATCTGAAGGAGGAGGAAGAACAGGACAGGAGGGGGGAGACTAAGAGCAACAGTGACCAAGTGAGTGACTACATGCTAGAGTTTTAGAGAAACCAAACTGTTTTCAGGTGTTGGGTACATTTGTCAAGATTTAGGGAATGAAAGCATTGACTTCTAGATTATTCTGGAGCTGCTTGTATGCTTGGAATATAATTTTGGAAATGCAGCCATACTTAGCTATAGAAAGGGATATTCTGAGGACATTGATATTAAAAAGAAGAGCTCAGTGACACCAGCAGAGCTGGCAGACTCCAAGAAGAACCATGGAGGAGAATGAGGGGCACACTGAATACTGAGAAGCCCTGTAATAAAACGTGGGGAGTTGGCCTGGGATGCAGAGTCTAAAAAGGACAAAGCACTGGGAATGGACCCCAGGCATGTTGGTGAATAGCACTGAGCCAGTGAATTCACCTATTTTGGCTTCTGTTTCTTCACCAATAAATTGAGTAGGTGTGAACAAATTGGCTCCAAGTCCCTTTGCAGTTATAATTTTCTGTATTCCTGCAAAAACAAAAACATGAGAACTTCTTCCAGGAGGGAATGCTTTTGCCTTTTCCTAAAGAGGATTTGAGATCTAAACTTGCCCTTAGATTAGACATTTTCAGGATTCTGGGTGACACAGTGGAATGGATGCTGGACTGGAGCTGATTTCTTTCCTGGTCTTTTCTCTTACACTTTTGAGATGCTAACAAATAGCAATTTTCTTTACATATGTGGAGATTACAATCCTTGCCAATCTTCCAACTGAGGCTGAATTGAGACTATATAATATTAGTAAACTATTAAGAGTGATAAAAATGTCAGAGGTGATTTCTCTACTTCTGATTTCAAGGTTTTCTAACTAAAGAGACAAGGAATGCTGAAAGGACAAGAAGGGTTGGATTGCCTCTGTCCTGGGCCTGACTTGTGTTTGCTTCTCCCTCAGCTCCTGAACACCCGCTGAGATGTCCTTCCAGCAGAGCCAGCAGCAGTGCCAGCCCCCTCCCAAGTGCCCCACCCCCAAATGCCCCCCTAAGTGCCCTCCCAAGGCTCCGGTCTCTTCCTGCTGCAGCGTCAGCTCTGGGGGCTGCGGTAGCTCTGGGGGCTGCTGTAGCTCTGGGGGCTGCGGTAGCTCTGGGGGCTGTCACAGCTCTGGGGGCTGTCACAGCTCTGGGGGTGGCGGCTGCTGCCTGAGCCACCACAGGCACCGCAGATCCCACTGCCACAGGCACCAGAGCTCCCACTGCTGCAGCCACCCCTCAGGGGGCTCCAGCTGCTGTGGAGGGAGCAGTGGTCAAAGCTCTGGGGGCTGCTGTTGAAGTGGACCCTGAGCCAAGAAGAGCAGATTTAGACACAGGGCCTGCTCGAGTTGCTAAGACCTCAAACTCTCTGGGAAGATCCTGCTGCCCTGGAGTCCAGAAATCTAAAAATCCATTTTCTGACTTCTGATCCCATATCTATAGCCTGCCCCAGAAAACAGTAATTCTCAGGCCATTCCCTAGATTATTGCTTTGTATTCCCTGGCTGAAACAATAAAACAATCTGTTCACCATCTTCTTCTAGACTGTTTTCTCTTGCTTGAAAATGTGCTGAGAAAGACGAGCATGTCTGATCTCAGGTATGTCTCCTCTTGTCATCTGAGCCCTGAGGCAGCTTTGCTCGTTTTCAAGATTCCAGTGTCCTTCAGATCCTGGTCTTTTTTGGAGTTGAAACCAGTCTCTTTGTGTATCCATCAGGGTCAAATCAGGGGACAGAAATTACAATAGTTACTTTAGCAGAGAGAGCTTAATATAAAGCATCAGTAATTTGGCTTTGGAGAATAAACTATGTAAATAGGGGCAATCAAGGTTCATGGAGTAGCAACTTCAACAACTGCCTCCCTTAGAGATGGGGAAGATAGGGATGAAGTTGGAATTAAGACTTAGAAACATGGAGGAAGAGCCCTGGAATGCTGAAACCCAGGCCTTTGAGGAAAGGGCTTTTCTCAATGGCACAAGGGACTTTGAGCTCATTGGAGGGGCCCCATTTGACAGGAATCCAGGCTTCTGAGGAAGGCGCACTAGCTTCTGCTGGTCCGGGATCTTTGAGGGGGCAGAGTAAAGCTGGTCTGGAGTGATTAAAGTGTGGGAAAGAGGGTGGTCAGGGAGGGCATTCTGTATCCTCTCCTACTGCTTGGGCTGTGTAGTGATCCTGGCCCCAACCTGATGGGCATTGTTGAGAGTTTCCTATGTGTAAGCACTTGGTTCCCCACAGATGGCAGGCAGAGGAGGAATGGGTCCAGCTCTACTGCTTAAGAATCCCACTAATTTCTGGGCCCATCAGAAAACCTATGGGATGAATGAAAGGAAGACTTTCAGGGACGCTGCAGAGAGTTTATGCCCTTGTCTTTAAGGAACTCAGGCCTTGAAACCATCCTCAGTCCCATTCTTAAGTTTTCAAGTTCCTAGTTCTTGGAACTTGAAAAGAGGAAGAGATAATGTATCACTTCTAGAGGGACTACTGGGAGATTTCCTATCTTCTCTGGAGGAGCTCCTCTTAACAAGTGAAAGAACAGGTTCCCCTGCCACAGTGTGAGGAGGGAGGCTCAGCCCTTGTCCCCAACAAAGGAGTGATGGCCATCTCCTGTGTACTCAGGAAGTCCTTCATTTGAGGCCTAAATACTGCCTCTGTCCTTTGAATGCTCCAGGTCCAATGTGGAGATGTCTAATATTATAGGGGCAAACAGGAAGGAACATGGTGGCAAGGAGGAATGTGGTTTGCAGAGTACCAACCCTAAAACCATAAAGCTAGATACAGAAGGGTGGGATTGAAGCTGAGAGACCATGGCCTAATAACCAGCACACTGAAGCAGGCAGGGAGACAGACATGGTACCACTCAGCCAAAAGCCTCATTCTTCCTGACACCCTTGCTTGCTCCCCACCCGAAAAATATAATCATGCTTCTTCTTCAGCAAAACTTACAAGGAGACCCCATGCACATCATACTTTAAAAATGCAGACTGTTAAAATACAATACACCTTCAATCTATCTTCTGCAAATAGACTTAAAGAGTTTAAGTTGCCCCATCTGCCTATAAAAATATAGTACAAATCATACAAACACACCTAAACTAGCCAATCTTCAAAAGGTGCATCAAAAAGCTTGGAAAAAAATGACATTATCTGTGAAAGACAGAACTACATCTGTGCTCGTGGCAATCCTTCTTATTGTCTGACTAGAGATTTTGATTCTGGATGTAGATAGGTCAGACTCTTTCCTTTCAAGGAAGCTTCCCTAATATTTCTTTTATGTTCACATAACTTTAATGCTACAATCCTTCAGTAAAAATACTCTCAGGTTATCCTTTCTGCTTCTATCATGCCTTCTTGTGGTTGCTCCTTCTAGATTGCTGATGTTTCCTCTTTCCTCATCTAACTTGGAGTGCCTGAGGAAAGGGCACTTGGATGACTGGGTACTATAAGATTTGTCAATGACTGAGCAATTCCAATATGGCAGATACTATGTTTAACACATTGCTAAAATTATACAATATAGTCCATAATAATTGTATGCATAGGTCCATTTTTAGTCCTATTTAAAAATCAGAAATTGAGCCCAACGATGTTAAGTACATTCTTTGTCTTCAACAGTTTGACTATATTGTGTCTTGGTTTACATTTCTTTTTGAGTTTCTCCTACTAGATTCTTAGATGTGTATAATCATGTATTTTGTCAAATCTGGAAAGTTTGGAGCACAATTTCTTCAATATTCTCTCTGAATCTTTCTCTTTTTTTCCCTTTTCTGGGGCTTCCATAATGAATATGTTGATATGCTTCATGATGTCCCACAGGTCCCTTAGGCTCTGCTCACTTTTTATTTTTTCATTCTTTTTGCTTTCTGCTCCTGAGACTAAATAATTTCAACTGACTTGTTCTCAAGTTCACTGATTCTTCTCTCTGTCCAAATCTGCTGCTGAACTCCTCTAGTGAATTTTTAAATTCAATTATTGTATCACTCATCTGCAAAATTTATATTTGGTTCCATTTTAAAATATCTAATTCCTCCTTTTTTTCATGTATCATTTTCCTGAATCCATTTAGTTCTTTATCCATGTTTGTCTTTGGCTCATTGAACTTATTAGGAAAGTTGACTTAATTTCTTTGATTAGTAATTCCAGTGTCTGATTTTCCTCAGGGATAATTTGTCACATTATTTTTCCTTTGAATGAGCCATCTCTGCTTGTTTGTGTTTCTTTCTTTCTTTTTTGTTTAATGCCTTGTGATTTTGTGTTGAGGTCTGGACATTTTATTATTTTGATGTGTTAACTCTGGAAGTCAGATTCTCTTTCCCTGTTTCCCAGGATTTGCTGGGTTTCATTCATTCATTCATTCATTCAGTTTTTAACTGGCGAAGTCTATAAAGGCTGTAGTGTAGATTTGTTTCTCGTTGGGGCTCTCCTTCAATGCTTAGCCTTGTTTACACATAGCTCTTATACATAGCTCCAGATCAGTGATGCTGAGCAGTTAGGTTCTTCTACAGTCTTTCTAAGCATACATTTTGCCCTGGGCATGTTTGGTAGCTTTAAAATATATCCAAGTATACTTCTCTTGGATATCCTTGTTTTTCCTCCAAAAAAAAAAGGAAGAAACCTCTCTCTAGTTTCTCTTCCTGGGTCTCACTGCTGTATTTTATGCCTCAACAATATTTGGCCTCTGTTCTGTGGCACTTTTCTGTTCTGTTCTGTGGCACTCTTCCACACAACTTCTCCACCCTACTTCTCTGCTCTATGATTTCCTGGTTATTCAAGGTGAATGATCACCTTGAATCAGTCTTTTATGGAGTAGGCTTGGGAAGGCATGCAAACATCCCTGCATCAGGAGTATGGGTGCACATTGCCATCACTGTTGCACCAAAGCTGGGGAGGAAGAAGTGGCAGGGCAAATGAAACAAACAGCTTTCCTTCCATTTTTAGCTTTTCCCCCCTTGACTCCATTTTTGCTTGGCTGCTGTAAACCTTTGAATGCCTTTCAGAGTTCTGAGGAAGTTAGTTCTGACCATTTGTTTTTTCATGGTTTCTGTGGGGAACTCTTCACAGGTGTCTTGCTCCACCATCTTGCTGATGGCACTCCCCTATGCATTTCTTTCTACTTCTAATATATTACATGTTTTCTTAAGCATATGTAGTTTGGTTTACATATTTCCCTGTTAAATTAAATATTTTATGCTTGATGAACTTTTATGCAAACTCTCTCTTATCAGAGCATCATCTGTGAGATAGTCTGTTAATCAGTGCACCTTAGTTCATTTTATTGCTGTTTAATATCCCACTTTATAACCCTACATCTCTTTACTTAAGCAGTTTCTTATTAATAGATATTTATGTTATTTCCAATTCTAAACAATTTGGTTATCAAACAGTCTCTACATCTTTTCAACATGTGAGATAGGCTCTGGGGGGTGTGTACCTAGGAATAGCATGGTTGAATTGTAGATATGTTCATCTTTAACTTTAGAATATATTGTCCCATTAGTGTCCAAAGTTGTTGCATCATTTTGCACTCCATTAGTGTAAAATAGCTCCTGTTGCTTCATATCCTAGCAATATATTGTGATATCAGATTTTTATGTAATAGTACAACGATGAGTATGAAATGGGATCTCATTGTTGTATTTTGCATTTTCCTAATTATAAGTGATCTTGAGCACCTATTCATATGGTCATTGAATAATAAGGTTTCCTCTTCTGTAAATTTCTTTTTCTTATCTTTTGACAATATTTTCTAGTCTGTCTGTTTGTTTCATTGTTTTATTACTGATTTTTATTTACATGTGTCACTTTTGAATTCTTTGAAATGTGTTGCAAATGTCTTACCCTAGGGTTGGTGTATTAGTTTGCCAAAGGGTTGTCAATGCAAAGTACCAGAAATCTGTTGGCTTTCATAAAGGATATTTATTTGGGGTAAAAACTTACACTTACAAGGCCCTAAAGGGTCTAACTTAAGGTTGCTTTCTCACCAAAGTCAGTTGCCACATGTTGAAGCAAGATGGTCACTGATCTCTGCAAGGGTTCAGCCTTCCCCTCTGGGCTTCTTTTCTCTAAGCTGCAGGCTGGCATAGGGCTTGTCTCTCCGGGCTTCCTCTCTCTCCTGGCATAGGGCTCATTTCTTTCTGGGCTTTCTATATCAGTCTCAGTTGTTCTGTGCTCTTCCCAAGGTCAGTTGCAAACTATCAGGTGAATGCCTCATCTCTCCCTGGGACCCCAGGATCAAAATATGATAGTGCTCTATCTTAGTGTGTCTTCTTGATTAAGTGTCTGTTTATTTTGACCCACCAAGCAGGTGGGGACTCAATCAAAGCCCTAATCTTAACAGGTAATTTAATCAATGGCCCCTCAACTGAATCCAATATAATCAAAGGGTATCACACCCAGAAGAACAGATTAGTTTATAAACATAATCTTTCGCTTTTGGGGATTCACAAAAAGAATGTCAAACTGTCACAGTTGGTTTTTAAAAATATTTAATATTTTATAACTAATAATTTGTAATTTTAATATAACCAGATTTGTGAAAATTTTCATTTATAAATTATTTTATGCCTTGTTTTAGAAGTATTTACTTATCACTATTTATGAAAGGTTTTCACATATATTTTATAAAACCTTTTTAATTTTATGTATTTAAATTAATTTTATTTTCCCCACATAGATGATAATTTGGTGAGCATCAAAAAGTCTGTTATTCTCCATGATATGAACTACTACTCAGTCATATACCAAACTCCCATATTTGTATGTATCTAAAGCTAGGTTCATTCACAATTCTATTCCAATGGTCAGTTCAAGGATCACTGTGAGATTAACCATTATCCTTACTACTATAGCTTTATAATCAACCAGTAGGTGTTTGTTCTTCCATATAGTTTATTGAATGACTTTATCACATTCCACAAAACCAAAAAAAATAAAGCAAAACAAAATGCTGTGTGGGATTTTTGACTGGAATCATACTGAATACATATAATACAATGGGAGAAATTTTCATCCTAATAATATTTGCTATACTTCTCCATTGTACCCTCAGCATATGGTACAGATCTCTACTTACTAAGATCTCCTTTAATATCTTTCAATAAAGTTTTAAAATTTTATATATAAATGTTTATTCATTTAAATTATGCATTATTATATAACTTGTGCTTTTTGTTGCTATTTAAAATAGCATCTTTAAAAAATGTTATCTTCTGTCATTTTCAAACAGATATAAGAATATTGGTCCTGTATTCTGTAAATTTGCTGAACTCAGTTTTAATTTGTCACAATGAACAATTTTTTGCCTATATTGTTTCCTTATCATTCCCTTATCTCCTTAGGTTCAACTCCTAGATGTTCAAACACTGTGGAAGAGTATGCTCAATTTTCATATTAATTCATTTGCACACCATAACGTATTGAATTAATGAATTATCACATTGTCATGTATAATAATTATGCCAATTTATTCTCCCACCAATAAAGCCTGATTGCCCCATTTTATACTTCCTCTCCAAAACTGAGTTTCTGTTAGACTTTCAATCTTTTTCAATCTGGTGTGAATGAATAAATTGGATAGGTACTCTGTATCAGAAAAATACAAGATATTTCCTTTTGTTTGCTCTAATTATTTGATTATTATTAACATTAAATATATTTTCAAAAAAATTTTTGGCCATTTGTATCTCTTTTTCTGGTGTGTGTAAGCTCTGTTCATATCCTTTGCCCATTGCTTGCATATTTCCTATTTATTGATTTCTAAGTGATGTTTTTCTATATTCCTAGTTTATGTGCTGTAATTTTCCCCAAATGATTGTTTTCTTTCTTTCTTATTAATGGTACTATTTGCTACATGGTCTTTTAACTTTCAATGTGGATAAAATAGTTTTTTCTTTCATATTTTCTTTTCTTCTTCACTCAAAATAATTTTCTTTCTCAATGAATTACAAATAATAAATATTTTTTCTAATACTTTTAAGGTGTGTCTTTTAAAATAATTTATGATACAAGAGATAGTTTTTGGAAGGAAAGGAAACAAACAAAAATTGCTAATGTACAAGGTCCCACCTCTGGAAGGAGGGGAGGTGTGCAGGGAACAGGGTGAAATTCATGCGGCTTGATGCCTCCCATGGGTCTCAGCAGTGCCCCCTCCCATCCCATGAATTGGAAAGGACATAAGAGACAGACACTCTTGATGAATAGGTGATCTCAGAAAACCAACCCCTTGTCAGCAAATAATTTTTTCTATTGGAATGGCACCCAATAAATTGAAATCTAATAGCCAAAGTGTAGAAACAAGTCCTCATGATGTTAAGAGCTATTCAGCCGGGTCGCTGATTTATCATCTATGCTCAGTCTAATTATGTGACCATTGGGCACTGCCCTGCCTGGAGGCAGAAACACTACCAATGGCATCTCAACACTCTCTTCCTAGGAATCAGTGAGCTGGGTTTCTGAGCAGTACTACCTGTATGAACCAAGGAATCAATATCATGACCCCTCCTTCCATAACTAAGCCTTTTGGAACAAGCCAAGGAGAACAAGCATACTTGAGTGATGGAGAGGAAAATCTCTGCAGGGTGATGTGGCCAATACACATTGCAGTTCATGTCTGAGTGTCAATTGCTTACGTGATTACCTTATGTCACATGGAAAAGCTATTTGCAAATTCTCAGTGCTATGCAATGCTGGTGAAATGTGTTAAAACACCTATTGATTTCCTATTACATGCATAATTCATTTCTAGATGCTGGTGGGGTACAAACATATCACATCCAAATCCCAATCTTAGTAAGTATTCAATCTCATTTCAGAGATATGTCACATAAAGTAAAACAAAGGTAGAGTAAGGAGTAGCCTGCTCAAAGTTAAGCCAGATCAGTGTAAGAGAAGGATTTCTGAATATAGAGAGCAAAGGAAAACCTTAGACACAGAATAGGGTGATATTGCTGAGGTCCTTGAATGCAAGGCAAAATAGTTTAGATTTTATCCTGAAACTAGTGAAGGCCCTTGAAGACTTCACTTAGGGGTAGCACGACTCTGTAGTTTATCATCCAAACTTGGACACACTTGAGAATGAAAAGAAGATTTATGATAATTGATGCTGGTCCAAAAGGCATAATACTAAAATTGTCCCTGGACATATGATCAACCTGTTAAAGAAATAGGCAATTATTTCTAGTAAAATTCTATAGAAGAAAATGTAGAGGGAAAAGCCAGAAAGATGGTAGTCTAAGACACAGCACTTACCCACGCACAGAATCACTCTAAAACAGGGATTCTTAGCCTTTTTGTTCCACGGACCCCTTTGCCAGTCAGGCAAAAACCACGGAACACTTCTCAGAATGTAGTGGCAGATAGTTTTATAAGACTCAACATTGGCATGTCTTTAAATTAAATTTTAGGATTATTCAAAATTACGTTTCACAACTTTCCCATAATTTCAATACCTGATAACCTAACACAGTTCAACATCAGTTCAAACGGTCATTTTCAGCAAACATTTCGAAATTCAAGTTTTCCCACGGCGTCATAAAACCATCTCTGCCATCCTTACCAACCTTTTTACAGGCAGTTATCCATTGCACTCAGAACATGCTACATCGAAATAAAAATCATACTAAGGCCACACTATACTGTGTACTGTTTAACAAATACATCACACCTGCACCAACATGTCCCCACAAGAAAAATGTTTTTACATGCGTAAAATAAAATTACAAAAGAAATCAGAGACATATATTGAAATACAGTTACTAAAATAAAAAACATATGATATAAAACTATACATATGTGCTTCTTTCCTAACACATTAAGTAATAATCCAATACAACAAAAATATAGGAAAGTTAAAGTTAAATTGTATAATGCACCTAGACATTTGCAGACAACAGCAGTATGAACATCTGAAAGACTTAACCGTCGACACACTCACGGTGGGCATGCCTGATTTACACTTAGAGCCAGCATGTCTATTTGTGTTAAAAGTAACCTACTTACGAAAAGTTATGAATTCTCAAACTCACCAGTTTTGTAAAATTTTAACAATCCACAAAAACAACGTACCTGCTGTCCCTTCTTTGTTAACAGACAAGTGTAGACAGGGAAGTACTTGAATGTAACGCAGTCACTGGCGAGTGAGAAGGCGCAACCTGCCATTTGGTAGCTGAACGACTGCTAGGGGTTGAGGTGTCAGCACAGATAAGGCAACAAACAGATTTCTCGAGCTGGCGGGAAAAGCACGTGCATTTTCTCTGCACAACAAAGGCGGCCCTGTTATATGTGCAAGTGCCTTTGTGTTTGTCACATTTGACAATTTTGACCTGTCGTTTCTCATGTTTTGGTTATTAACTGCAAGGTCCTAACTGTGTTTCTCCGATAGGGCTGGTTACCTAAAAACGCGGCTGACATCACGGTTAGCAAATTTTCAACCCAAGCGTCTCGGTTGAAATCGCTAATAATCAAGCAGCATGTGTTGAATGTGCTGTGTATTCCAGGCGTGTTTTATTTCGTGAGGTTATATTTTTTGCTTTTTATTTTGTTATTTCTCGTTATGGTTACATGTGTGGAGTGAAATTTTCAACATCTATCACTTGTGCCGACCCTGTGATTAATCCTCGCAAAATACGCCCCTATACTTTAAAAAACCAAAGACACCGCTGGGGAGGTCTCCTTCTGTTTGTTACCTATTCTCTGTTGCCAACTACGTCGCACAATAGTTTGTACACAGCAGGACTATGATCACATGCGATCTAACGTCAGGTCTAAGAACTACTGTAGTTTCGAAGTCTGGCTGAGTGTAAGTGATTTTTTGAGATATGCAATGACTGTAAGGTGATATGAAATGAATGCTACTGCAATCTATTGCATCCATAAGTGGAGGAAATGCTAGATTTCAGTTAGAGGTCAGAGAAAAGAAAGATAATTTGATTCTTTTCAATTCAAGCTCATGGATCCCTGCTTAAGAACCCTTGCTCTAAAATCTATCTATATGTGTGTATACAAACACATACATTCTTAATCTCTCTATATATACATTTACACACCCAAATATACACTCACAATCAAACACATATTCATATCTTGCAACTACATGTTAACTGGCTTAACTCTTCCCCTTGTGAACTATTCCAGGTTTTGGGGAATTTTAGATCCTCTCCCAAAATTTCAGCTGTAGACAGGAGGGGGAAGCTTATTTCTTTTTTCTTTCACTTTTTATGGCTTAAATGTGCTTTCTTCTAACTGATTAGTTTCGTTTATTGTTGTTGTTTTGGAAAAATCTCACCATGGTATTGTATACCAACTTGAGCCAGATGTGAACGGTTGCCCTTTCCACTCATCTGCAGAGTAAGGGAATGGAAAACCCTTTCTAAACAGAGAAAACAGAAAAAAAAAAAAAAAAAAAAAAAAAAAAAAAAACCCTAGGGATAGGGAGCTGCAAGGCATTTAAAAAGCTCCTAGGGGCCTTCCCAGTTTCCCTAGATTTGGTGGCCTGGCCTTACTCCAACTCACCCTCTCTCTCTTTTCCCACTCCTTCTCCTCCCATGTGGGTTTCACTTTTTCCCACCACATGGCCCCTTGTCATGCTAATTATGTTTGCCATGTAGAGCTGTCCTACTCCACATAAACTCCTTTCCTGGTTGCAATTTCATATTCAAGTGCATCAAGATACTTAGAAGAAGAAAGGGGCCTTGGACAGAAAAAGGAAATAATTGATACAAAACAAACAACCAAAATAAAAACAGATTCACCCTCCTTTGAAAACAGTTATGGCAAAAACGAGGCAATTTAAATAATTTTCAAAAGGGCATACAGCTAATAGGTACCAGATTTAGAATTCTTTTCTAGGTCTGTCTGACTCCATGTTTTAAACAGCAATGTAGTACTCCAAGGGTCAATACATTTTTAAAAAAGGACAGCAGAGTAAATATTTTAGGTTTTGGGAGCTATCGGTTCTCTGTTCCAAATACTCTCATCTCTGTCACTGTAGTGTGAAAATAGCCATAGATGATACATAAAGTATTGAGCTTGGCTGTGCTCGAATAAAACTTTGTGGACACTGAAATTTGAATATACTTGTCATTTGTCATGAAATATTTTTATTCTATTGATTTTTGTCCAACCATTTAAAACTATAAAAAAATTCATAGTTTTCAGGCTATAAAAAGAGGCAGCATATCAGGTTAAGGTATAGACTGAAATCTTCTGACCTCAGATAATCTGGCAGGGTGAGTTGGACCTAATAGAGAAATGCAATGGGTTATCTCAATTATAGTCCATATCAGGTTGCCAAGACCCAATGAGCAGACATTGGAAGGAATAGAGAAACAAAGAAGTTGGGAGCTGAACTCCAGAACAGAAACTATGAGGTCTTTCAGGCTGGCACTCCCCTAAGGAAAAACAGGCAGAATATCACAATGTCAAGTGCCCCAACGCTGCCATTTCTTGTGTCCTAGCTGAGAGCCACTGCCCTAAGCTCTGTGCAGGAGGCAGGTGAGGAGCCACAAGTCATTGGGTCACAGGACCCATGTGGGTGGCAGGAGGTGGGTCCTCTCATGCCCAGGCCCTGGCTCACACGCTAGGCAGAGCCCAAGGACAGGATAAAAGGGTCTCGGGGCCAGAGGAGCTCCATCCACTCACCTCCTGAGGTGCTGACGGGACCTGTGCCTGCTTGTGAACCTGTAAGTGTCCATGGGGACCAGGCACAGGGGCTTCCCCAGGACGGATGCTCAGACCAGAAGGGGAGGGCAGGCTGGGCAGGGCCTTGGGAAGGGGTGAGTTGGAGTCCTATTGTCAGAGGAGGAGAGTCCCAGGATGACTGAGGCAGGACAAGAAAGGAGGGATCTGGGGACAACTGGGGAATGGAGGGAAAAGAAGTGACTGGACTCTGGAGAAACCAACTGCTCTGCAGTGGGGTGGGCCCCGCCGGTCTGGGCCACTGAAAGACAGCACTGTGCTCCACTCTGGAGTTTCCAGGAGAGGAGCAGCTTTTGAAAATACAACCCTGGACACCTAAAATGAAGAGCTGGTCAGTGGTTAGGGGACCAGAGACTCGTTTGGGCATATTAAATGCACTGATCCTTGGGTCTGGGAATGTGTTTACAAAGTTCCCAGGTTGAGAGGACACAAGGGGCATGAGAATGACCATGCCAACCATCAGCTTGAGGACGTGGTGAGCTGGGAAGGTCAGAGCTCTGTTCTGAGATGGCAGCCACTGATGCTCAGTTTTTCCATTAAAAATAATGTCACTCACGCCAAGGAATCTCCCAGACGTTTGGCAGTTGTGATCTTTCAATTCTCTAACGCACAAGATCAACTAGGAAACATTTCTGGGAAAGATTTTTTTTTTTCATAAAGAGAAGATTTTAGCTCTGAAGTTGTTTCTAGATAGGACAATTTTAGAATTTTGTCTGACATAATTAAAAATATTAAATCATTCAATTAACTCACTGTAGCCTTGAGCAGTCTTTTATTTTTCCCCTTGGTTTTCTGCTTTGTAAAATAAATAAAATTTTGCCTACTTTTGAAGGAGATTCTGAAGAATATTTAATAAATTATTAGAAATAGTATAACTACTGGAATTCTATTTTCTGTGACTGATTTTAAACTGGTTATTAAATAGGAATAGAAATGGTGCTGAAAAGACAAAAAGGGGCAGGAGGCTCTGTGGCCTGCGGTCTGACTTGTGTTTGCTTCTCCCTCAGCTCCTGAACGCCCACCGAGATGTCCTTCCAGCAGAGCCAGCAGCAGTGCCAGCCCCCTCCCAAGTGCCCCACCCCCAAATGCCCCCCTAAGTGCCCTCCCAAGGCTCCTGTCTCTTCCTGCTGCAGTGTCAGCTCTGGGGGCTGCGGTAGCTCCGGGGGCTGCTGCAGCTCTGGGGGTGGCGGCTGCAGCTCTGGGGGTGGCGGCTGCTGCCTGAGTCACCACAGGCACCACAGATCCCACTGCCACAGGCACCGGAGCTCCGACTGCTGTGGCCACCCCTCGGGGGGCTCCAGCTGCTGTGGAGGGAGCAGCGGTCAAAGCTCTGGGGGCTGCTGCTGAAGGGGACCTTGAGGCAAGAATAGTAGACTTCAGGGATATAAAGATTTGAAGACTTCCTCTTCCTCCTGAGCCTGCCTGAATGCTGAGGGGTCCTGGTAAAAGCTTGAGCTCTGACTGGTGGGTCCCTCTTCCTTGGGGTCCGGGAGTCCGAGTCCTCTCCCTAAACCACATATACTGATGGACACCTATTTCTGTGGCCAGCATTGGGAGGCTGGATCACAAACTCCATTTCCTTCCCCAGTTTAAGTCCTTGCATTCTGCTGCCCAAAATGAAACAATAAAAATGGAATCTGCTCATCAACTTGCTATAGAATGATTTTTTTTTTCTTGCTTGTATTACCGTTGTCTGTTTCCCTCTTTGTTCTTTTGGTACCTGTTGTGTGGACAGAGGATGGTGGTGAGGAGGGAGAAGGGGGAATTTTTTTTTGTATTTTCTCCCATCTCTTAACCAAGGCCCTGAAGCAGCATGAATTGTGAACTTTGCTCCTTCAATCTCAGGCTCCCTTCAGATGTCTAACCCTGTCCCTCAGGCAAAGCCTGGAGACAGACATCCTCCTCCTTCCCACCCGTATCTCCTCACTCTGGAGCTCTCCATTCCCTCCTCCTTCTCCTGATTCATCTCCTCCTGACTCCTTCTTCACTTTATGTGTGTGTGTGTAACACACACACATATATATATACACGTCTATACATCCATATCTATGAATAAATCCTTATTACTAAAAGCTTTAAACACTATTATTGCTGTCCAATTTACATGCAATAAAAGTCACTAATTTTAAATATACAATTCTAAATACTTACAGTTGTGTAACCACAATTACAATCACCATACTGAAAATGTTGTTGATGATTTTTTAATCATTATTTGAAGAAAATTTTGATAGCACAAAATCCATAATATAGAAAGGCAAGTATTGATATATTTATCCATGTAAAAGTTAAATTCTATGAGGCAAAAAGCAGCATTAAAAAGATGGAAGGATTAAAACTTAACTTGGGAAAATATAATATCACATGATAGGGATAGGATTAATATTCCTAAAAAACATAGGGTTCATATAAATTAAGAGCAAACAAGGACGTATTCCTATAAAATATTTGGTAAATGTCCCAAATGACAAATTTGAAAAAGGGAAGGTTGGAAGGAAGGAAGGAAGGAAGGAAGGAGGAAGGAAGGAAGGAAGGGAGGGAGGAAGAAAGAAAGGTAGGTTAATAGTCTTTGAAATTAGATTAGCAAAACTATTCAACCTCACTAATAAAGAAGAAATACAACTTGTCTTTTTGGAAGGGATTTATTTGAGTCATAATATGTCAGCAGAGATTAAAAAGGCTCAGAAAACTCATAGTTGGTGAGGGTATGTGCAAAGGGTGTCTTATTCTTTGTAATTGAGAAGGCATAACTTTTCAGGGGAGTAATTTTGTGATTCATTCATTCAACAAGTATTTAGTGGTGTAGATTAATTAACACTTAAAATGAACATACCCTTCTATGCAAAAACTGTTCTAGGAATTAGTCAAATGAGATAAAAATAAAATAGTTTAATGAGAAAAAAAATAATGAAAGAACAGATGCACACAAATGTCCACTGAATTCAGAATCAATGGGAGATTTCAGCATAGTTGCAGTATAAAGATCAATATATTAAAACTTACAGCACTAACAACAATTGGAAAGTATAATTTTAGAAGATACTATTTAAACAATCTAAAATTTCCCATCGTATCTACTTTTCAGGTATATAATTTAGTGGTGTTAGCAGAATAAACATCTTAAAAATATAATAAAACAGAACTGTACAACACAAAAAGTGAGCCCTAATGTAAACTGAAAACTATAGTTAAATGTATAATAATAATGTTTCATCAATGATAACAAAGGAACCACACTAATGCAAAATACTAATAATGGGGAAACCAGTGTGTGTGAGGGGGTGGATATCTGGGAACTCAGTACCCTGCATGGTTTTTTCTGTAAACCTACAACTGCTCAAAAGAAAAAAAAAAAAGCCAAATAACAGAAGGTGCTATTTAAAACAGCAGCTGAATTTTCTTCTATTTTGTGTATTGCTTCATCATTTATGATTTTTAAAGAGTTTGTAGAGATGGAGAAAACAAAACAAAGACTGCCAATTAGCTTCGTGCTCTAGAGCAGAGAAAAACTGGATCAGTTTGAACTATTTCCAGTTAGATCTCAGCAGTATTCTCTTCCATTCCATGAGGTGGTGAAAAGTTGACAATAAAAAAGATAGACACATTGGCAAATAGGAACTCTTAGAAAGCTAATGCTTTGTAGTCAAAAATGCTTCTATTGAACTAGTACCAAAGCCACTGCGACTCCATAGCCAAGGCTTCAGAGCCAGGCTTCGTGTACCACTGTACTGCTGACTCATCACCGAATCCAAGGCACATCAGCTGAAGGAGTGGGTGCTGCCGCATGGGTCTGGGCACCAGGAGCTGGGCTTCCGAGCAGTCCTGCCTGTGTGAGCCGAGGCGTGGGTATCCTCACCACTGCCCCGTTATCAAGCCCATTGGAACAACCTGAGCGGGGAACCGATGGCATGCCCGGGTGAGACAGTGGCACATCTCCCAGGAGGATGTGACCAGCTCATCCCACTGTGCCTGAATCAGAGTGTGATCTCATGAAGATGACCTAAGTGATATGGAATAGCTATTTGTAAACCGTAAGGTCATTGTAATGGTGGTGATAGGAAGTTAATACCATCAACAACCCACTATGTGCAAAGCCTGTACAATGAGGTAATGGAGGTACAGACATACCTGACCCAAGCCAGGCTGTCAAGGAATTTCTTACTTGAGTGATATGTCACATGAAGGAGAGCAGAAGAAGTGGGATTTGAACTGCACTGTCCTAGAAGGGCAAAGGTCATGGCATGTACTGCAGGGAGAGGCGAGATCAAACGACAGAACATAATCTAGTGCAGCTTCAGAATATCTCTGAAGGTGGGAGGCAAGTGTTAAAACCAGAGCTAGAGTAAAGTCATGTTCCACAGTGCCTGCGAGGGCAGCCAGAGGATTTTGGACTTACTCTCTCAAGCAGTGGGCAGCTCCGAGCAAGTATATGCAATGATTTGGTGTGAATTATTACTGAGGGAGGGAGAGGCTTGCCTTGGATGTCATGGAGGAACAGAATCAAGGAAAAGGCACACAGGTTTGGAAGCAGTGTACTGCCAGGGAAGTCTGGGCGCTTGTAAGCAACTGATGCTCTGAGAAAGAGGGTAAAGACATATATATAAGCAGTCTAAAACAGAAATATTTCTCCCTCTGAGGATTTGGTCTCTCTCTAGATGTTTGTATTTTTGTGGATAAACAGACAACATATCTTCACCAGATACCAGTTGAGTTCACTCTGCTCGTTATGTTTTAGTTTTTATTCCCAAGTTCTGGGCCATTCCGTATTCTGCCAGGGCCTGGGGAGAACAGGACTTTCCTGTTACATGATTCCATCTGGCTTTAATTTGCCTTCAACTGAAATTAAATTAGGTTTGGTTTTGGAAAACCTGGAAACTTAGCCATGTGGTTAATGCTCTCCCTATGACCACTGTGTCCTAAAATGAGCCCAGTCCTTTCCATTTAAAAATGGACAAATTTAAAAATCTCCTTTCATATAAAGCCTGTGAACATGTAGAAAACTAATGAAAACCTGGAGGGTGAAGAGATGAATGGGCCTTACAAAGCAGCGACCTAAACACATTTATATGAAATAGTAAGCACTCTGGTCTTAAAAGCCTCCTGCCTCCTTAGGGTCAGGGATGTTTTTAGGTTAGTCCTTTCACCGCACGTGAAACTGCTAATTTACACTATCTCAAGGCCTTCTCTTTCTTCCTGCTCTTTCTTGTCTGTGGTTCTCAGGCCCTCCTCCCAAAAAGACCCTGTAAAATACAAATGCTCATTCTAACCCAAGGAGCAATTCTGGTTTCCAGGGCTTCTCCACTGGCTCCGTTCCTGGCCCACGTCTTAATGCTAACAAATCACGCTGCTCAGGGGAATGAAAGGGCTATTTAAAAACAAAACAGTGAGAGCCTCTCTCTTTAGAAAGAAGCTGTGCTTTAAAAATCTTCACCCTTTAATGTGTAAAGACGAGTGTTTCATTTGTTGAGAGTCTATTATGTTATCCTCCATCAGACTTTAAAATTTTATTTCTTTTCTGGGTTTCCTCATTGACTTTTACAACATTCCTGACAGTAATTTTCATCATTCTCCCAGTTTTATAGTTGGGAAAATGGAAAATGAGAGAAGTTAAATAGCTTTCAAAGGTCCCACAATGACAAGACCAGGATTCTCTGCCAGGTCCGTGTTCCATCATCTTATCTATACAGGCGGACACACTCACACACACACACACTCACACACTCACCCTCATGCACACACTCACACACTCACACCCACCCTCCACTCAAACACACACACTCTCAGACACACCCACACTCACACTCACGGTCACACACACACTCTCATACATACCCACACACTCACACTCACACTCACACACTCACACTCACACATTCACACACACACACAGATTGGCCGAGCAGCGAGAAGAGAAGGAGGCATATAGAGAGGGTTCAGGGTTTCATTAGTTCACACCAGACTTCCTGGAGAGAGTTAACTTCAGGGGGGGGAAGAAATGAAGGGGGTGTCATGTTCTAAAACTGAAAGGCTAGAAGCCCTCAAGGTGGGCCCCTCTGAGGAGAATGAGTGGCAGGTGATGGTAGGAATCCCGCCCCTACCCCTGACTAAGCGGCCCTATTCCTAGCTGGGAGCACCTGCCCTGAGCCCCGTGCAGGAGGCAGGTGAGGAGACACCCGTCATCACAGGGTCACAGGGCCCATGTGGGTGGCAGGAGGCGGGTCCTCTCATGCCCAGGCCCTGGCTCACACGCTGGGCAGAGCCCAAGGACAGGATAAAAGGGTCTCGGGGCCAGAGGAGCTCCATCCACTCACCTCCTGAGGTGCTGACGGGACCTGTGCCTGCTTGTGAACCCGTGAGTGTCCACGGGGACCAGGAGCAGGGGCTTCCCCAGGACGGATGCTCAGACCAGAAGGGGAGGGGCAGCTGGGCAGGGCCATGGGAAGGGGTGAGTTGGAGTCCTACTGCCAGAGGAGGAGAGTTCCAGGACGACTGAGGCAGGACAAGAAAGGAGGGGTCTGGGGACAACTGGGGAATGGAGGGAAAAGAAGTGACTGGACTCTGGAGAAACCAACTGCTCTGCAGTGGGGTGGGCCCGTGGGTCTGGGGACAATGAGAGACAGCACCATGCTCCAGTTTCCAGGAGAGGAGCAGCCTGGACACCTAAGGAAGAGCTGGTCAGTGGTTAGGGGACCAGAGACTCGTTTGGGCATATTAAATGCACTGATCCTTGGGTCTGGGAATGTGTTTACAAAGTTCCCAGGTTGAGAGGACACAAGGGGCATGAGAATGACCATGCCAACCATCAGCTTGAGGACGTGGCGAGCCGGGAAGGTCAGAGTTCGGTTCTGAGATGGCAGCCACTGATGCTCAGTTTTCCCATTAAAAATAATGTCACTCACGCCAAGGAATCGCTCAGACCTTTGGCAATTCTGACCTTTCAATTCTTTAATGCACATGATTAACTAGGAAACATTTCTTAGAAAGATTACTTTTTGCTATTGTTTTATAAAGAGAGGGATACATTTTTATCTCTGAAAAGGATAATTTTGGGATTTTGTCTGACATAATTAAAAAAATATTAACTCCTTCAATTAATTCATTTTGCCTTGAGCAGATTTTTATTTTTGCCTTGGTTTTATTCTTTGTAAAATAGATAAACTTTTACCTCCTTTTCAAGGAGGTTCTGGAATTTTATTTTCTGTGATTGATTTTAATCTGGTTATTAAATATAGGAACTAGAAATGATACTGAAAGGATAAGAAGGGGCGAGTCGCCTCTGTCCTGGGTCTGACTTGTTTGCTTCTCCCTCAGCTCCTGAACGCCCACCGAGATGTCCTGCCAGCAGAGCCAGCAGCAGTGCCAGCCCCCTCCCAAGTGCCCCACCCCCAAATGCCCCCCCAAATGTCCCCCTAAGTGCCCTCCCAAGGCTCCTGTCTCTTCCTGCTGCGGTGTCAGCTCTGGGGGTTGTTGTAGCTTGGGGGGCTGTGGTAGCTCTGGGGGCTGCGGTAGCTCCGGGGGCTGCGGCAGCTCTGGGGGCTGCGGTAGCTCCGGGGGCTGCGGCAGCTCTGGGGGTGGCGGCTGCTGCCTGAGCCATCACAGGCACCGCAGATCCCACTGCCACAGGCACCGGAGCTCCGACTGCTGCAGCCATCCCTCAGGGGGCTCTAGCTGCTGTGGAGGGGGCAGCGGTCAGTCCTCTGGAGGCTGCTGCTGAAGGGGACCCAGACTGAGAACACCAATGCTACCTGCATTTCTCCTGACTTCTTCTTGGGCCTTCCTGACTGTCTGAAAGGCCCCAGCAAAGGCTCTGAGCCTCTAGAGCAGGGCTTCTTAATCTTTTTTGTTCCACGGACTCCTTTGCCAGTCAGGCAAAAGGAACACTACTGTAATTTATTTATGGTATACATTCATAAGTGAAAGAAATGCTAGATTTCAGTTAGAGGTCAGAGAAAAGAAAGATAAGTTGATTTTTTTTCCAATTCAGGCTCAGGGACCCCCTGAAATCTTTCCACGGACCCCTTGGGTGTCCAAGAACCCCTAGTTAAGAACCCCTGCCCTCGAGGTTCCTTCTGGCGACCAGAAGTCTGCATCTTCTCCAGTAAACGTATCTGCTGATCTCAGACCCAGCCGTTCAGCCTGCCCTCTGAGCCCCAGACATCAGGTCCTATGCCATTCCCCAGCTGTCTCTTTGCCCTCTGCCACCTTGAATGAAACAATAAACAAGAGATCTGCTAGCCTTGTACTCTAGACTGATTAATGCAATTGGCTGCCCCAGCCTTGTTCCTTCTTCTCTATCATCTGCTGGGGTCTGCCCTGGGCCTCAGGACCACAGATGCTTTGGGAGCTGCAGATGTTGGGGATGGGAACTGGGGGTGAGGGGACTGGAGAAAGTTGGACCTGGCTAACTAACTCTGCATGTGCCCTTGTCATCTGGGCCTCAGAGCAGTCTTGCTTGTACTGGAATCCCTAGTGTCTGCAACGAGCCAGCTCCTTCCGTTCCTGCTTCCTCAGCTGTCTGACCTTGCCCCTCAGGTTTGGCAGGGACAGAGACATTCCACACAAAGCTACAGCCCCATATTTACTTATCCTCATGTCATCCACCCTATCCCCTCTGCCTCCTCTATCCCCCTCCAATAAATCCTCTCCACGGTGCACCTCCTAGTAAAAAACTAACAAAAATGTTCCCATGTCCATCATATTCTAAAAATGCCCATCATTGTGTCATCAGCCTACCAACTGGGGAAAGAGACTTTCAATATCAGCTCAGTTTCCTGTCACATTTGACTTAAAGAGAGGTTAAAGAAAACACTATATGGAGGCAGTCAAGAACTTGGAAACAATGCTCTACATTGTTAAAGACATTAGTTTCTGTGGATTTGCAGCCCTTCCATTTATTGCTGAGAGCAGGTTCTGGTTCTGGTTCTGGAGGAGCAGGAACCACCTTCTCTTGGCAGCTTCCCTGACATCCTCTCATCTCTAGTCACTCTCACTCTCGTCTGCAGTAGAGATAGCTCAGGTTACCCTCTTCTGTTCATTCTTGCCTCTCTCAGAAACTGCTAGAGATGTAGTTTCTCTTCTCATCCTACTACCAGGTCTCTGAGGAAAGATGACTTGTACTTCCTTCAAAATAAATCTCTCTGCATTTGGATCAGGAACTCTCCAATTTTGGGGACTTTCTTCTGAAATATATCAACTGCCCTCCAGGGCATATTTGTCAATGTCTGGAGACACATTTGGTTGTCACGACTAGGCTGTGCACAGGACAGTTCACTGCAATCAAGAATTCTCTGGCCCAGAATGTCAATAGCGCTGGCATCTAATGTGATGCCAACACTCCATCACATTAGAAGACATGGCCTGGATCTCTGACACCATTCTGCATGTTCCCTAAAGGAGGATAAGCTTACTTCTCCTTCATAAAAGAGATCCAAGTATTGTACTTGTACTTTCAAACATGAATGCATTTCTCTCCCTTTCTCTGATTCTCCTCCAGATCCCACGCCTGATAAGAGACCAGAATTTCTTGTTTATTTCCTTGATTGGCATTTTAGCTATACCTCTTCTTTTGTTTGTTTTAATGCTTGTACCACGGATTGCAACAGGTATTTTTAATTTATCTTAGTCTAAAATGAATTAATATTATATATGTTTATATATGTTGTTCTTACAACATTGCATCTTACAACCTCATGCTTCCATTTACTCCTTCCTGTTCTGCGTGCTATCATTACCTGAATGCCATATTTTTCACCTTTTACAAGTTATAAACTTTATAGTATATTTTAATTAGTTTTACTGTAAACAGTGAATGATCTTTAAAAGTTTTGGTGCCTTGGAGTTTTAGACCCCAGAAAAACAGGTTCTTCATCTCATTCCTGTGGGAGTGAACCCAGTGTGAATAGGACCATTACACGAGGTTATTTTCAGTTAAGGTGTGGCCCAATGGAATCAGAATGGAGCATAACCCTCTTCTTACTATTACTGGAGACATAGTGGAGAAGGTCACAGGGAGAGAGCCATGGGGAGAAGCTGGAAGCAGAAATCAATGGAATTGAGAAGAGAAAGGAGAAGACCCTGCCAAGTGCATGGTCATGTGACAGAAAAGCCAAGGACCAAGGATCTTCAGCAGCCAGCCTCAGAACGCCATGATCTTCAGGAAGAAAGCATTGTCTTGCTGATGTTTTGATTTTGGATTTCTCCTCTTGAGAAACAGTGAGCCAATAACTTCCCATTGTTTAAGCCATCCTGTCGTATGGTATTTGTTTTAGCACCTAGGAAACTAAAAAAAGGTATTATGAGATGGAAAAATATTTATATTTACCCACATATTTATTATTTTTCATCCACTTCTCTGTTTAGATCTGAGTTTTCATATTATGATTCTCCTTTGGCCTGCATAACTTTTAAAAATACTCTGTGTAATGTGTGTGGTAAATTATCTCAGCTTTTGTTTATCTTATGATGTTGCTACTTCTTTTTTATTTATGAAGGATGTTTTGGTGGCTTTACAATTCTAGGTTGTTCTTTCAGCAGAGGAAAGACATCATTTCATTGTCTTCCACCTTACTTTGTTTCCTATAAGAAGTGAACAGTCATCTTTAGCATTGTTTCCATATATTTAACTTATCTTTTCTCCTACTGACTGATTCTAGTGTTTTCTTTTTTGTTTCTAGCAGTTTGACTTCAATGTGTCTACATGTGTTTTTCTTTGACTTTATGCTGGTTGGGATTCACTAAGATTTTTTTGGGTGTGTGGATTGAATAGTTATTACATTTGGAACATATGTGGCCTTGATTTATCCACTTTCTCTCTCCTCTTTCTGGGACTTTAAGTGCATCTATCTTAAACATTGCAGGCTGGGATGTTTGAAAGGTCAGCCCAAAATGGATAAGGGAATGAACAAGCCTCATCCCCAGTCATACATGCTGGGCAGTCCTGGAGATAGATACAGAAGGCAAAGTGGGTGAAGGAGGCCAGCCTGTAGAGTGAAAGTGACTGAAAACCGAAGGGAAAATCAAAAGAAATGATTGTGAAAGTGAGAAGACTCAGCTACATCGTCTTGAATGTAAGCCTTTCATCAGTAAATAGGAAGGTGGGTGGAGCCACGGAACAGGTTTTTTCACGTGGCACATGCCATTGTTTCCAAAGCTTTGACTTCCTTGATGAAGTTGTTCTTCCAAAATGGGCTATGGTACTTTTTAAAAAAAATCAACATGGACCAGCTGAAATTAAACTGAAAACGAATATTTGCAGAATTGAAGAGCTGGTGACTGAGTGCTGCCTATTTTTAAAACATAATGTCCATGGAAACATTCATTATTATTATTTTCTTACTGAAGGAAAAACATGGGGAGACTTTGTGGTGGGGAATGAGGGAGATAGTGAGCACAGGATTGAGAGATGAGGGGAGGAGGGCTTTCGACCATTGGGATAATGTTGGTCTCCCTGCCATGCGAAGGGAAAGGGTGAAAGACTAAAAAGGAGCTAAAGAGCCGATGTTCACGTATCTGTGGTAGGCAGAATAATGATTGTCCAAAGATGCCCATGTCGTAATCCCCAGATTCTATGACTATGTTACTTTACAGGACAAAATAGACTTTGCAGATGTGATTAAGTTAAGACCTGGAAATGGAGAGATTGTCCTGGATTATCTGGGTGGACCCAGCCTAATCAAATGAATACTAAAACTGAGGACATTTTCTGGCTGTGGTCAGAGGGAGATGTGACTATTAAAAAATGGTCAGAGAGATACAACATTAGTGATTCTGTAGATGGAGGAAGAGGGTCTACAAGCCAAGGAAAGTGGTAGCTTCTAAACTCTAGAAGAGGCAAAGAAATGGATTCCTCCTTAGCGCCTTCAGAAAGGAACTCAGCCCTGCTGACACCTTCCTTGCTTTTAGCCCAGCTAGACCCTTGTCTAACTTCTAACCAATAGAATACTAAGATAATAAATCTGTGTTGTTTTATGCCGCTTTTTTTGTGATAAGTTGTTATGGCAGTGATAGAAAACTAGTACAGACTCCGAGACATTTGCATCCACATACTGCTGTTTCAAGACCTGGATGGCTTGAGGGAAGCCAGATGGAGGAAAGGATGGACTCATCTCTCTTGCCCTCAACCCTTATCCGCTACAGGCCAACCTGCACCTGTGGTCCCAGGGGCCTCAGGGAGCAGAAACACTGATGCAAGCAGTAATGACAGTCAGTCTAGAGCAACATGGCAAGCAGATTCCTTGTTTTATTGTTTCACTTGAAGCATGGGTCAGCAAAGGAATAGGCTGTGGAGGGGCTACCACAGAGATGGATTCTAGATCAGCATACAGGCATTTGACGAGAATTCAAGGGTCCAGACCTCTGGCAAAAGGGATCACCTAGGCCAGCCCAGAGCCTTTTTATACAGGCTCAGCAAGAGGAAGAGGAGGAGGAGGAGGAATCTTTGCCCATTTGTGGCCACTGAGCCTGTTCTTCTAGGCTTAGGGTCCCCTTCAGCAGCAGCCCCCAGAGCACTGACCGCTGCCCCCTCCACAGCAGCTGGAGGCCCCCGAGGGGTGGCTGCAGCAGTGGGAGCTCTGGTGCCTGTGGCAGTGGGATCTGCGGCGCCTGAGGTGGCTCAGGCAGCAGCCGCCACCCCCAGAGCTGCCGCAGCCCCCAGAGCTGGAGCCACAGCAGCCCCCAGAGCTGTGACAGCCCCCAGAGCTACCGCAGCCCCCAGAGCTGCTGCAGCCCCCAGAGCTGACACCGCAGCAGGAAGAGACGGGAGCCTTGGGAGGGCACTTAGGGGGGCATTTGGGGGGGCATTTGGGGGTGGGGCATTTGAGAGGGGGCTGGCACTGCTGCTGGCTCTGCTGGCAGGACATCTTGGCGGGCGCTCAGGAGCTGAGGGAGAAGCAAACACAAGTCAGACCCAGGACAGAGGCCACCAACCCCTCCTCCTTTCAGTACTGTTTCTTTCTCTTTTTATTCATGTTTAATATATTTAATTTTTATTTTTAAAGAAGCTTTAGATTACATAAATGTGACCTCAAAAAAATAGGGGATTCCCATATTCCCTACCCCCTTCCATACCTACACTTTCCCCCACTAACAACATCTTTCATTAGTGTGGTACATTTGTTACAGTTGATGAAAGCATATTGAAGCATTGCTACTAACCGTGGTCTATAGCTTACATTATAGTTTACACTTTGCCCTGCACAAATTTATAGGTTTTGACAAAATGTATAATGGCCTGTATCTGTCTTGCAATGTCCTGCAGGACAATTCGAATGTCCTCCAAATGCCCTATGTTAAGCGTGCTCTTCCCGCTCCCTCCCCTCAGAACCTGCTGTCCACTGCCTCTACATCAATGATAAGAGTTCTTCCATTACTAGAATAATATTAGTCTATTTTAGTCCATAGATACATTCCCCCTTAAGTATATTCATTCCTCAATCTTGAGGATTTTGGGATGGTGATGCCCACTCTGTTTCTCAATCAGCACCATTTATTGAACTTATACTTTATACTTTAATTAATATTGTGAGAGCAGGCTAAGAGATTTAATGACTGGAAATTTCTCTTTTGAACCAAAAGACCTTAATCTAATATAAAGAAGCAATTTCAACTGTTTTATAATAAGAAAAGTGAGGCCAAATGATATTAAGAAAACTTTCTCAAAAATAAACATGTAATATGTGACGAGGCATTCCATTGCAATTATACAAGAGAATGAAAATAATCTCAGAACCAGCTTAGAAAGTAAATCATTTCTTTAGGGGAAAATAGTCATTCTCTTTTGGAATAATTTCCGAGGTAATCTTGTAGGGATACAGACTGTCATAATTTCAGAGGTTGTTGGAGAAGATTGCCTATTCTCACTAGATGAGGAAAATGTCATTTATTGTCAGCGTGAGGCTTGTCCTCATGTCCCCTGACTTGGCCTGGTGCTCTGACCTTCTCAGCAGACAACTACCCCGAATGACGACCTCCACATGAGGATTTACACACTGCCGTATCCTACTCAACTCTGCAGTTCCTTAAACAGATATCCCAGACCCATTAATCTGAGTACTTAATCACATCTCAAAGCAAGCTTTGATTCCTTCTTTACTAATGAGGACCACTGTTTCAACCTCAGAATTTTCAGAAAGGGACAGTTGTGTTTTCAAAGGTAAATATCCCTTTCTTAAAACAATTGCAGGTTAAGATGAAGATCAGTGTTTTAATTCCCTCAGAAAAAAGATACCCAACAACTCTCTTTATGTTCTTTTTCTAGCGCACTAAGTCACAATCCCACAACTCCCCATCTTACTATTCCCAGTTTACCCCCATTGTTGCCCTGCATCAGTCTTCCTGCGCCTTCCTATTCTCCTTTGCTAAGGTGGAATCGAACATTCTTTCCTCCACCAAGGCCTGCCCAGCCTCCCCTCCTGCTTCTGTTCTGAGCATCTGTCCTGGGGCATCCCCTCCTCCTGGTCCCTGTGGACACTTAAAGGTTCTCAAGCAGGCACAGGGTCTGTCTACACCACAGGAGGTGAGTGGATGGAGCTGCTCTGGCCCCGAGTCCCTTTTATCTTGGCCTTGGGCTCTGTCCAGCGTGTGAGCCAGGGCCTGGGCATGAGAGGACCCGCCTCCTGCCACCCACATGGGCCCTGTGACCCTGTGATGACGGGTGGCTCCTCACCTGCCTCCTGCACGGGCTCAGGGCAGCTGCTCCCACTAGGTATAGGGCTGCTTAGAGATGGGGTAGTGAGCATCAATTCCTACCATCCGTGCCCAGGATGGAATTGGACTCCCCATCCCTCTTCTCTTATTTCCTGTGTGGTCTGGTTTGAACTAAGTTTCACCAAAGCCTCTAAATGTCTGTGCTAGTATTCCAGTCCCCCTGGCAGGTTGTGTATGTGTGTGTGTGTGTGTTTGTGTATCCATGTCCTGTTCTTCTCAGCATTAGATACCTAATTTCCTTGAAATTACACAGCCTCCCATAGGAATGGTTCTTTCTTGATTCTCTTCTTCCCTGGGTCTCTTTCCACCCCCCCCCCCATAGGAATAATTACCTAATTACTCTGGAATGTTGAGGAAACACATGGAGAACTCCACACTATGTTCGGGTGAAGGTCACTGCCATTTGGCCGGCACTCAAGGCTCTGTGCAATTTTACTCTATACTACTTCAATTTATACTGTGCTTCCTAAATGGCACTGGCCTATTAAGTCTACTTTGAATATGTCTGTCCTGCCCTAACTCCATGCTTCATTCCACAATCTTTTCTTTTCTGAGACAACGTTGTTATGGTCCCACTTACTTTGTCATCATTTGTATTTCATTCTCACAAATGATATTTTAGTAATCTACTTGACAACAACTTGTGTCTTATAGTTATATATTCCCCATTCACAACTAGTGAAAAGCTATGCAAATTCACAACTAGTTAAAAGACTTTTCAAATCCTGTCCCTAGCATTGCATGGACTTTACAGTTTACAGATAGCTGCTCCTATCTCCATACAACTCAGTTCATCCTCAGAGGAGACCACACTCTGATTCAGGCACAGTGGGATGTGCTGGCCACATGATCCTGGAGCTGTGCCACCATCTCAGCCGGGCATGACATTGGTTCTGCGGCTCAGCTGATTCCAATGGGCTAAGTTATGGGGTGTGGTCAGGATACTGGCCAGCTCCCGATTCTTAGAATCCTGGAGCTAAGAGTCCATCTGGTCCCTGCCTCTGCCTCAAGGTAGGGCAGCACCCAAACTCTCCGTCTGCATTGGACTTAGGTGGTGAGTCAGCGGCATGGCTGTAACATCACTAGGCTGACTTTTCATCTGTGGATATTAGCTGCCCATGGCTTTGGGCCCATGTCACAAACATTTTTGAGTAGCAAAGGCTTTCTGAGGTCAGTTCTTCATCCAGGGGTTTATCTCTCACAGCACTTTTCTCTCATCTTCTTGGAGAACTGGAGGAGACACTGCTGAGTTCTAAAGGGAAATAATTCAGTTGGAACCAATTTTCCTCTGTGACCTCCCGCCCTCCTACCTTCTGAGCCAGGAACTAGTGCATTAATAAATTTTAATGTTTCCCTCGCTGCAAATCTTTTTTTAAAAAAAATTATAAATGATGAAACAATGCTCTGAAAATAGTAGAATATATACTGATTATTTATTAATTATTAAGTGGAAAACTATTTTAAGAATAACACAAAACCTATACTATATAAGTAATAAAATTGATAAAATATTATGTAAAAATCAAATTTTATATGAAAAAAGTACAATAAGATAAAAGACAATTAATCTACTAGAAAAAAATACAATACATGTGCCACGTAAGGAATTATTATCCTTAATGTACAAATAGCTTTTATAAATTAAAAAATATACAAATAAATGTACAAAAATCTAACAGACAATAGACATAGATAGCTCATTCATACAAACACACACAAATACAAATAGCAAATCACATTTGAAAAGATGCTCAACTTTAGTAATTTTCAAACAAAAGAAAGTGATATCTTATATTTTTGGAAGGGGAATATCAGATTCATTTTCTTATCTCAAAATAATGATTGCAGTGACTAAGAAAACTCAGAATATGTAAAAGTTTATGGCTATAAACATTCATATTTTGGGACGAGTATGTAAATTTGTATCACCATTCTGCATGGCAATTTGGGTTATTGGTGTCCAATGAATTTAAATTTAAAATTAGTCTATCCTTGCATGGAATAATTATTTTAGAAATACATTAAAAGATTCTCATACTCACAAGTAATCAGGGGAACAAATACTGAAACTGAATGGGATTCATTTCACAAGCATCAATGCATAGTGATAAGATCTGATAGTGTCGGGCTGACACGACACGGCCATGGAGCAAAGGAACTCTTGCACCACTGGCGGGAGCGTACAATTTAGATAGCAATTTGGCAACAGCTTTTAAAATTAAAGCAGGGCATAATGTACAAATCAACAGTTTCATTCTTAGGTACTTAAACAAGAGAGACTATCCCTTACATACACGACAATATATTTGGAAGAATTTTCACAGCTGTACTTTTTATAATATTCAATTTTAGAAACAACCTAAATGCCGGTCAATGAGATACTGATAAATAAATCATATATGTTCACAAATGGCTTATTACATGGCAGTACTATCAATGACTGCTATACAGATACACATAGAAATTTTATAAATGTAGGTTGAAATAAAAAAGCCACTCACTAAAGAGTATATCAGGTTTGTTTATAGTTATGTAAAGTAGAAAATTTATGAAACAATATATTTTGTTAGAATTTCATACATGAATTATAATATGAATAAATAATTAGAAATGATTAATATCAAATTTTAGATTAGTTAGCACTGATGGAGAGGGAAAAATGGCATTGGGTATATGTAATACTTTATTTCTTATGGTGGACATTCAGTAAGCAATTGATTATTATGTAATTCTTAAGCTGTTTAGATATTGAAAGTTTTCCTAGAAAAATTAAAAAAAAATATTGTAAGTTCATGAGGCCAAATATATAACGTGTATTATATAACACAAATCCACTATGTGTATACAAATGAACCAAGTTTATTGAAAATATTTCAATAAATAATGTGTCAACCAATCTTTGTTGTTCTGCTAATATATTTTTAGGGACAGCCACAATGTCTGCACATAGTAAGTACTCATAAGTATTACTAAAATTGTTTTCCTTTTCATTTTGTTTATGCTTTTTTTGCGAAATGATATATTTGACCATGTTATAATCAAATTTTCTTGGGAAGGAAGAGAGCAGGAGAGGAGAAGGATGAGGCACCTGGGAAGAAGTCGTGTCCTAATGGGATAAGGTTTGCTCCCGGCCATGCCTGAGGAGCAGGCTGGGCACCTAGAAGGGACCAGGACCTGAAGAAGCTGCCTTCATGAAAGTTTCGGGGAGGTTTGGGCACAAGCAAGGAAGCCAGGGGACCCCAGACAACTACAGGAGACACAGAGTCAAGGACAGACACGTCCTGTTCCACCTGCCACCACTTACTGGCCAAATGCATGTCTATATGCTGAGGCCTCCAGGGAGCCTAGGACAGAGCAGGAGAAAAAGGCTGACACAAAAAGGAATAAAAACGAGGCAAGGCAAGAGAGTGCAGACTTCTGGCTTTATTGTTTCACTTTAAGCTGGGTCCGCAAAAAAACAAGCTGCAGAGGGACAAAGGACCTGTGAACTGGGGTTCCCAGAGCAGGGCACACCCCCCGAGGAGGTCAGTGGATGTGTTTTGGGGAGAGGCTTTGGGCTTCTGGACATTAGGGCAGAGGGATCCTCTGGGCCAGAGCTCAGCCCTCACCAAGACCTCTCAGCAACACGGCCAGGAGGAGGAGGAGGTATTTGGCATCTGCTCTTCTGGCCTTAGGGTCCCCTTCAGCAGCAGCCCCCAGAGCTTTGACTGCTGCCCCCTCCACAGCAGCTGGAGCCCCCCGAGGGGTGGCTGCAGCAGTGGGAGCTCTGGTGCCTGTGGCAGTGGGATCTGCGGTGCCTGTGGTGGCTCAGGCAGCAGCCGCCACCCCCAGAGCTGCCGCAGCCCCCAGAGCTGGAGCCACAGCAGCCCCCAGAGCTGTGACAGCCCCCAGAGCTACCGCAGCCCCCAGAGCTACCGCAGCCCCCAGAGCTACAGCAGCCCCCAGAGCTGACACTGCAGCAGGAAGAGACCGGAGCCTTGGGAGGGCACTTAGGGGGGCATTTGGGGGTGGGGCACTTGGGAGGGGGCTGGCACTGCTGCTGGCTCTGCTGGCAGGACATCTCAGTGGGCGTTCAGGAGCTGAGGGAGAAGCAAACACAAGTCAGACCCAAGACAGAGGCGACCCGCCCCTTCATGTCCTTTCACATCATTTCTTTTTTTTTATGTGTGTTAAAATTATTTTTTATTTTATTTTTAATGAAGCTTTAGATGACATAAATGTTACAACAAAAATATAGGAGATTCCCGTATACCCCCCCTCCCCTTCCCACACTTTTCCCCATTGACAACATCTTTCATTAGTGTGGTACATTTGTTACAATTGATGAACAGATATTGAAGCATTGCTATTAACCACGGTCTATAGCTTACATTGTGGTGGACACTTTGCACCTTACAATTTTATAGATTTTGACAAAGTGTATATTAGCCTGTATCTGTCATTGCAATGCATGCAGAGCAATTCCAATGTCCCCCAAAGGCAGCCATGTTACACCTATTCCTCCTTCTCACCCACTCAGAACCTGGAGGCCACTGCTCTATATCAATGGCACAAGTTCTTCCAATGCTAGAATAATAAGACGTCTGCTTTGGTCCGTAGCTGCGTTCCCCTCTTACGTTTGCTCATTCGTAAACCTTGTGGATTTTGGGATCGTGATGTCCATTGTTTCTCAATCAGCACGGATTCCTGACCTTATACTTTAATGAATATGGTGAGAGCAGGCTAAGAGATTTAATGATTAGAAGCTTCTCTTTTGAACCTAAAGAACTTTATCTAATATAAAGAAGCAACTTCAGCTGTTTTATAATGAGAAAAGTGAGGACAAATGATATTAAGAGAACTTTCTCAAAATCAAATAAGTAATATGTGAGGAGGCATTCCATTGCAATTATACAAAAGAATGAAAATAATCTCAGAACCAGCTTAGAAAGTAAATCATTTCTTTAGGGGAAAATAGTCATTCTCTTTTGGAATAATTTCCGAGATAATCTTGTAGGGATACAGAGAGTCAGAATTTCAGAGGATGTTGGAGGAGATTGCCTGATCTCACTAGATGAGGAAAATGTCATTTATTGTCAGCGTGAGGCTTGTCCTCATGTCCCCTGACTTGGCCTGGTGCTCTGACATTCTCAGCAGACAACTACCCCGAATGACGACCTCCACATGAGGATTTACACACTGCCGTATCCTACTCAACTCTGCAGTTCCTTACACAGATGTCCCAGACCCATTAATCTGAGTACTTAATCACGTCTCAAAGCAAGCTTTGATTCTTTCTCTAGTAATGAGCACCACTGTTTCAACCTCAGAATTTTCAGGAAGGGACAGTTGCATTTTCAAGGGGAAATATCCCTTTCTTAAAACAATCGCAGGTTAAGATGAAGATCAGTGTTTTAATCCCCTCAGAAAAAAGAGACCCAACAACTCTCTTTATGTTCTTTTTCTAGCACACTAAGTCACAATCCCACAACTCCCCATTTTACTATTCCCAGTTTACCCCCATTGTTGCCCTGCATCAGTCTTCCTGCGCCTTCCTATTCTCCTTTGCTAAGGTGGAATCGAACATTCTTTCCTCCACCAAGGCCCTGCCCAGCCTCCCCTCCTGCTTCTGCTCTGAGCACCTGTCCTGGGGCATCCCCTCCTCCTGGTCCCCGTGGACACTTACAGGTTCTCAAGCAGGCACAGGGTCTGTCTGCAACACAGGAGGTGAGTGGATGGAGCTGCTCTGGCCCCGAGGCCCTTTTATCCTGGCCTTGGGCTCTGTCCAGCATGTGAGCCAGGGCCTGGGTATGAGAGGACCCGCCTCCTGCCACCCACACGGGCCCTGTGACCCTGTGATGACGGGTGGCTCCTCACCTGCCTCCTGCACGGGCTCAGGGCAGGTGCTCCCAGCTAGGAATAGGGCTGCTTAGAGATGGGGTAGTGAGCATCAATTCCTACCATCAGGGCCATGAACTCCCATGCCTCCACGCTTATTTCCTATGTGGTTTGATTTGATCTAGCTATCACGGAAGCCGCTAAATGCCCTTCCCTGTATTCCAGCCACCCTGGCAGATTGTGCATCTGTGTGTGTGTGTGTGTTTGTGTATCCATGTCCTATTCTTCTCAGCATCAAATACCAAATTTCCTTGAAACTACACTGTCTCCCACCGGAATGGTTCCCTCTTGATTCTCTTCTTCCCTGTTCTCTTTCCACCACCCCCCACTGCAGGAATAATTACCTAATTACTCTGGACGGTTGAGGAAACACATCCAGAGCTCCACACTTGCTCAGGATGAAGGTCACTGCCATTTGACTGGCATTCAAGGTTCTGTGCAATACAACTCTGTACCACCTCAATTCACACTGAGCTTCCTAAGGGCAGCTGGCTTATTAGCTCTTCTTAGACCATATCCCTCCTGCCCTAACTCCACGCTCCATTCCATGCTGTGTCCTTTCCGAGACAATGTAGCTAAAATCCCACTTACTTTGTCATCTTTTGTGTTTCATATCTCACAAATGATATTTAATAATCCCCTTGACAACTTGACTTGTGCCTTACAGTTCTATATTCCCCATTCACTACTAGTGAAAAACTATGCACATGATGGGTGCTTAAAAGACCTTTCAAATCCTGTCCCTAGCATTGCATGGACTTTACAGTTTACACATAGCGGCTCCATACAACTCCGTTCATCCTCAGAGCAGACCACACTGTGATTCAGGCACAGTGGGATGTGCTGGCCACATGATCCTGGAGCTGTGCCACCATCTCAGCCGGGCATGACATTAGTTCTGCGGCTCAGCTGATTCCAATGGGCTAAGTTATGGGGTGTGGTAGGATATTGATTCCGTGGCTGACAAAGAGCCCAGCTCCTGCCTCTCAGAACCCTGGAGCTAAGAGTCCATCTGGTCCCTGCCCCTGCCTCAAGGTAGGGCAGCACCCAACTCTCCATCTGCATTGGACTTAGGTGGTGAGTCAGCAGCACAGCTGTAACATCACTAGGCTGACTTTTCATCCGTGGGTATTAGCTGCCCATGGCTTTGGGCCCATGTCACAAACATTTTTGAGTAGCAAAAGCTTTCTGAAGTCACCTATTTATCCAGGCGTTTATCTATCATAGCACTTTTCTCTCATCTTCTTGGAGAACTGGAGGAGACACTGCTAAGGTCTAATAATTCAGTCAGAACTAATTTTCCTCTGTGCCCTACCACCTGCCTACCTTCTGAGCTGTTAGCTAGCACAATAAATTTCAATGTTTCCCTTGCTGCAAATCTGTTTTTTAAGTTATAAATGATGAAATAATATTCTGAAAATAATAGAACATGCAGTGATTATACCATAATTATAGAGTGGAGAGGATAATTTAAGAATGGCACAAAACCCATACTATGTAAGGAAAGGGTTGATAAATTTAACTATGCAAAAATTAAATTTTATATGGAAAAAGTACCTAAATAAGATAAAAAGACAATTAATGAGCTAGAGAAAAATACAGTACAATTGCTAGGTACAGAATTAATATCCCTAATGGACAAATAGCTCTTACAAATTAAAAAATATGCAGATAAATGTACAAAATATCAAACATACAATAGTCATAGATAGCCTATTCCTACACACCCACACACAAATAAAAATGACAAATCAAAATTGAAAATATGTTCAATTTACTAATTTTGAAACAAGATGATATCTTGTATTTTTGGAAGGGGAATATCAGGTTCATTTATTTATTTCAAAATAATGATTGTAGTGGCTAACAAAACTCAGAATGTGTAAGAGTTTATGGTAATAAACATTCATAGTTTGGGTGACTATGGCGTCGCCATTCTGTATGGCAATTTGAGTTTGGTGGTGAGTAATGAATTTAAAATTAAAATTAGCATACACTTTTATACAATATTTATTCATAAATTTAGCCTGAGGATACAAAACTATGATATAAGAGACATAAATGCTGAGTATGCTCATTGCATATGGACATATCTAATTTAGATTTTTAAAAAAAGAATTCAGCAGGTTAGCAGGATATGAGATCAATATATAAAAGACAAAATATACCAGTGACCCCACAGTAATAATTGCTTCACAATCAATTGATACTAAAATCATCTGGGTAAAATTTTGCTAAGGCACAAATAATTAAATAATTTCAAACCATCTCCGCTTAGTTGTTAATTCGAAGGAAAAAAATAGTAAGTTTACAACGGAGAAATGCGGCAGATATCATTATAGCCAAGTGGTCAAAGTGACTTTACCAGGAAAAGGACAGTTAAATGCCTTGGTAGCCTAATTCATGCTCTAAGAGAGACATAGCCCCGCCTCTGTAGTATTCCTGTAAAAATGGATAATCTGAATTTAGTCAAGAAGAAACATCAGACAAAGCAAAATTGAAGGACATTTCCCAAAACCAAAGGCCTCTACTCTTAAAAACTGTCAAGGTCATGAAAGACAAAGGAAGTCTGAATCGCTGGCACAGATCGTGGAGACTTAAAGAAACCCAGCAGCTAAACACAACTTGTGATCTTCGGTTGGATTCTCAATCAATGAAAAACTGGTTAGGTATGAAGGATCTTCGTGAAACAAGTGGTAAAATTTGAATAAGTTCTGTGGAAAATAGTACTGTGCCACTGTCAATTTCAGGATTTTGAAAATTGTTCTGTGCTTATGTTTTAAAAAATGTCCTTGCTTTAAGGATCACATACTGAAGTGTTTCAAGGGAAAAGCTGCATAATGTCTGCAAGTTAATCTCAAACAATACAGACAAAAGTAATTGTGTATGTGTGTAGAAAGAGAAGAGAAAAGGGAGGAGGGGAGAAAAGGGGAGGAGGTGAAATAAAGCAAACTTGGTAAAATATTAACATTTAGGGAATATATGAAGAAGGTAAACAATTTGTGCTAAATTTCAAAATAAAATGTTAAAATATGTTAATATTTAATCAACAAATTTAAAGATGATATTGAAATATCGGCATAATCTTATATAAGGCACATTTTAAAACTTTTTATTGAAAACACTTTTCATTGAAAATCTCAAAATTTTCCCTTTTGCCCACTTTCAAGTGTACAATTCAGTGGTGCTCCTTACATTCACAATATCATACTACCATGACCAACACCCTTTTTTTTTTTTTAAAGATACTTAGAGTACATAAATGTTACACAAAAATTGCAGGGATTCCCATGTGCCCCACCTCCCACTCCTCCCACAACCTCTCACAAAGTCATCCTTCATTAGTGTGGCGCATCACCTGCAATGGTTATACATATCCTGGGGCTCTGCCACTAAGCATGGACCATAGTTCACACTGTAGACCACATTCTCTCCCACAGAATTCTGCATGTTATATGCTGATGTAAAATGGCCCATATCTGTCATTGCAATGCCACTCAGGATAATTCCCAAGTCCCAAAAAAGCCCCTGTATTACAACTGCTTTTCCCTCTCCCTGCCCCTAAAGTGTCCGGTGGCCACTGACTCCACATTAATGTTGTAATTTCTTTCATTGTTTGAATCACAATATGTCTATAACAGAATACCAGTAAGTCCACTCTAGTTCATAGCTCTTCCCCCAGTCCTGAGGAGTCTGGGGACTTATATCGCATGGATAAGATGGATGGGATTATCCTGCCTGCAGCTGCAGACTCTCTTCATTCCCTGGGATGGCCATTGTCCATCATCATCTCCCCACCAGGTGTCCAGGGTGAGTCCATTGAGATGTAGAGTAGGAGTTGCAGCTCCACTGAGATTTTGGGCCCAGCTGGCACATGGACAGCCCAATGACTCTGGTCTCTGGAAGTACACCTACAAACTCTGGCACCACATATAGGTTTGAATAGAAGGGACAGATGGACCATGTGCAGGGATGACATATTTGGGTCCAACTCTGTCACTCTCAGGAGCAAGGATTCCAAAGTAGGGCACACTGATAAGGCACAAAACTCTGGGGCTATCTGCCCTGATATAGGACCTGGGTGTCTCCAGAGCCCTCAGGAGCCCCTCTGTTTGGGGTGCTATCCACATTGGAAGCCTATGAGGTCCTATTGAGATGTGCATAAGTGTTACCTCTGGGATGACCTCCTGACTCACTTTGAAGTCTCTTCGCCATATGAACTCATTTGTCTTTACCTTTTCCCCCTTTTATTCGAGGTCTTTTTCCAGTCGTATTGTCCGTTGGAACTTGTTAGCAATCCCTCATTGCCAGGGAGGCTCATCCCTGGAAGTCATGTCCCAAGCTGGGAGGAAGGTAATGCATTCATAAGCTGAGTTTGGCTTAGAGAGAGGCCACATTTGAGCAACAAGGAGGCTCTCAGGAGGAAACATTTAGGCACCCCATAACTATAGGCTAAGTTTCAATTTCAAGAGCACTCATGAGGCTAGTCATCAATAACAAGAGCCCATCAGTGGATCATCTTCCTTTGCCAGACACTGCCCCTGCACTTGAGGGACTGTTTCTGCTCCCTTGGAGAATGTGGCAGAGCTCTCCAGACTGGGCATTCAGTGTTCTCTCATTTATTGAGTGTATCTCCACCTACTGTGACCATGCCCCGTGAGCATTTGAACAATTATACATAACTTTTATGCATGTTCAGGTGAACTTCCTTGCCCTTCTGGGCTCAGGGTCCCCCTCAGCAGCAGCCCCCAGAGCTTTGACCACTGCCCCCTACACAGCAGCTGGAGCCCCCGAAGGGTGGCTGCAGCAGTGGGATCTGCGGTGCCTGTGGTGGCTCAGGCAGCAGCCGCCACCCCCAGAGCTGCAGGAGCCCCCAGAGCTGGAGCCACAGCAGCCCCCAGAGCTGCAGCAGCCCCCAGAGCTGACACTGCAGCAGGAAGAGATGGGAGCCTTGGGGGGGCACTTAGGGGGGCATTTAGGGGTCGGGCACTTGGTAGGGGGCTGGCACTGCTGCTGGCTCTGCTGGAAGGACATCTCGGTGGGCGTTCAGGAGCTAAGGGAGAAGCAAACACAAGTCAGACCAAAAGCCACAGAGCCTCCTGGCTCTTTTTGTCTTTGCAGCACCATTTCTTTTGTGTATGTGTGTTTAATTTATTTTTATTTTTAGAATAGCTTTAGATTACATCAATGTTACATCAAATATATAGTGGATTCCAGTATCCTCCACCCTCATCCCTTCCCACACTTTCCACCTTTAACAACATCTTTCATTAGTGTGCTATATTTCTTACAATTGAAAAACACATATTCAAATTTTGTAACTAACCATGGTCTATAGCTTACATTATCGTGTACAGTTTGTGCGTTACAGTTTTATAGGTTTTGACAAAATGGTCTGTATCTGTCATTGTAATATCATGCAGAACAATTCCAATGTCCCCAGAATGCCCCGTGTTACATCTATTCCTCTCTCTCTCTCTCCCCTGAAAAATTCTGGTGGCCACTGCCTTTATATCAATAACACATGTTCTTTCATTGCTAGAATAATAAGACATCTACTTTAGACCATAGTTGCATTCCCTACTTATGTCTGCTCATTCGTAAATCTTGTGGATTTCGGGATGGTGATGTCCACTATTTCTCAATCAGCACTGTTACTTGAGCTTATACTTTAATGAATTTTTTGAGAGCAGGCTAAGAGATTTAATGCCTAGTAGTTTCTCTTTTGAAGCTAAAGACCTTTATCTAACATTAAGAAGCAATTTCAACTGTTTTATAATGAGAAAAGTGAGGACAAATGATATTAAGAGAACTTTCTCAAAGTCAAATAAGTAATATGTGGGGAGGCATTCCATTGCAATTATACAAAAGAATGAAAATAATCTCAGAACCAGCTTAGAAAGTAAATCATTTCTTTAGGGGAAAATAGTCATTCTCTCTTGGAATAATTTCTGAGAAAATCTTGTAGGGATACAGAGCATCAGAATTTCAGAGGATGTTGGAGGAGATTGCCTGATCTCACTAGATGAGGAGAATATCATTTATTGTCAGCGTGAGGCTTGTCCTCATGTCCCCTGACTTGGCCTGGTGCTCTGACATTCTCAGCAGACAACTACCCCGAATGACGACCTCCACATGAGGATTTACACACTGCCGTATCCTACTCAACTCTGCAGTTCCTTACACAGATATCCCAGACCCATTAATCTGAGTACTTAATCACATCTCAAAGCAAGCTTTGATTCCTTCTTTACTAATGAGGACCACTGTTTCAACCTCAGATATTTCAGAAAGGGACAGTTGCGTTTTCAAGGGTAAATATCCCTTTCTTGAAACAATTGCAGGTTAAGATGAAGATTAGTGTTTTAATTCCCCCAGAAAAAAGAGACCCAACAACTCTATATATGTTGGGTTTTTTTAAGAGCACTAAGTCAAATTTATATAACTCCCCATCCTACTATTCCCAGTTTACCCACATTGCTCTCCTCCATCAGTATTCCTGAGACTTGTTTTCCCTTTGCTAAGATGGATTCCTACACACTCTCCTTCACCTAGGCCCAGCACAGCCACCTCACTTGCTTCTGGTTTGAGCATCCATCTTGCGGCATCCCCTCCTCCTGGTCCCCGTAGACCCTTACAGGTTCTCAAGCAGGCACAGCGTCTGTCTGCACCTCAGAAGGTAAGTAGATGGAGCTGCTCTGGCCCCGAGACCCTTCTATCCTGGCCTTGGGCTCTGTCCAGCGTGTGAGCCAGGGCCTGGGCATGAGAGGACCCGCCTCCTGCCACCCACATGGGCCCTGTGACCCTGTGATGACGGGTGGCTCCTCACCTGCCTCCTGCACGGGGCTCAGGGCAGCAGCTCCCAGCTAGGAATAGGGCTGCTTAGAGATGGGGTAGTGAGCATCAATTGCTACCATCAGTGCCCAGGATGGAATTGGACTCCCCATCCCTCCTCTCTCATTTCCTGTGTGGTCTGGCTTGAATTAAGGTTCACTGAAACCTCTAAATGTCTGTCCTGGTCTTCCAGCCCCCCTGTTAGATTTTGTGTGTGTGTATGTGTGTGTGTGTTTAACCATGTCCTATTCTTCTCAGTATTAGATACGTAGCTTCTTTGAAAGTGCAGTACCTCCCATTGGAATGGTTCCTTCTTGATTCTTTTCTTCCCTGGGTCTCTTTCCACCCCCCACCCCCACCACCACCCACTGTACGAATAATTACCTAATTACTCTGGACTGTTGAGAAAACACATCCAGAGCTCCAGCAATCAAGGTTCTGTACAATATAACTCTGTACCACTTCAATTTATACTGAGCTTCCTAAGGGCAGCTGGTTTATTAGCTCTACTTAGACTATATCCGTCCTGCCCTAACTCCACGCTCCATTCCATGATCTGTCCTTTCCGAGACCCTGTAGTTAAAATCCCACTTACTTTGTCATCTTTCCTGTTTCATATCTCACAAATGATATTTAATAATTCCCTTGACAACTTGACTTGTGCCTTACAGTTCTATATTCCCCATTCACTACTAGTGAAAAACTATGCACATGATGGGTGCTTAAAAGACCTTTCAAATCCTGTCCCTAGCATTGCATGGACTTTACAGTTTACAGATAGCGGCTCCTTACAATCAGTTCATCCTCAGAGGAGACCACACTGTGATTCAGGCACAGTGGGATGTGCTGGCCACATGATCCTGGAGCTGTGCCACCATCTCAGCCGGGCATGACATTGGTTCTGCGGCTCAGCTGATTCCAATGGGCTAAGTTATGGGGTGTGGTAGGATATTGATTCTGTGGCTGACAAAGAGCCCAGCTCCTGCCTCTCAGAACCCTGGAGCTAAGAGTCCATCTGGTCCCTGCCCCTGCCTCAAGGCAGGGCAGCACCCAACTCTCCATCTGCATTGGACTTAAGTGGTGAGTCAGCGGCACGGCTGTAACATCACTAGGCTGACTTTTCATCCGTGGGTATTAGCTGCCCATGGCTTTGGGCCCATGTCACAAACATTTTTGAGTAGCAAAGGCATTCTGAGTTCACCTATTTATCAAGGGGTTTATCCATCATAGCACTTTTCTCTCATCTTCTTGGAGAACTGGAGGAGACACTGCTGAGTTCTAAAGGGAAATAATTCAGACAGAACTAATTTTCCTCTGTTCTTTCCCAGGTACCTAGCTTTTGAGCCATGAACTAGCTCATTAATGAATTTTAATTTGTTTTCCTCCCTGCGAATATTTTTTAAAAAAAATTATAAATGATGAAACAATGCTCTGAAAATAATAGAACATAGTGATTATTTCTTAATTATTAAGTAAAGAGGCTATTTTAAGAATGACACAAAATCTATAGTATATAAGGAAAAGGTTGATAAAATAAGTATGCCAAAATTAATTTTTATATGGAAAAAATATCCTAAATAAGATAAAAGAGAATTAATCAATCAGAGAAAAATACAATACATATGCCAGGTAAGGAATTATTATCCCTAATGTACAAATAGCTTTTACAAATTAAAAAATATACAAATAAATGTACAAAAATCTAATGGGCAACAGACACAGCCCATTCATACAAACACACACACGCACACACAAATAGCAAATCAAATTTAAAAAGATGCTCAACTTTAATAATTTTCCAACAAAACAAAGTGATATCTTATATTTTTGGAAGGGGAATATCAGATTCATTTATTTATCTCAAAATACTGATTGTACTGGCTAACAAAACTCAGAATGTTTAAGAGTTTATGGCAATAAACTCATATTTTGGGGTGACTATATAAATTTGCATCATCATTCTGGATGGCAATTTGAGTTACTGGTATGTAATGAATTTAAATTTAAAATTAGCCTATCCTTTTAGGATATGAGATCAATATATAAAAGATAAATATAAAAGATAAATTATACCCAATTATACCAGAGACACCACAGTAATAATTGTTTCAGGTTACCAATGGATACAAAAATCGTTTGGGTAAAATTTTGCTAAGACACAGATATTTAAACAATTTCAAACCATATCCTCCTTAGTTGTTAATTCAAAGGAGAAAAATACGAAGTTTACAACAGAGAAATGTGGTAGACACCACTTTAGCCAAGTGGGCAAATTGATCTTACCAATAATAGGACAGTTAGATGACATGTGTAGCCTAATTCATGCTCTAAGAGAGACACAGCCCCATCTTTGTGGTATTCCTGCAAAAATGCATGGTCTGGATTTAGTCAAACATTAGACAAACCAAAACCGAGGGACAGTCTCCAAAACCAAAAGCCTCTACTCTTCAAAACTGTCAAGGTCATGAAAAACAAAGGAAGTCTGAATCACTGGCACAGATCAAGGAGACTAAAAAAACTCAGCAAAAAACACAACATGTGATCTTGGATTGGATTCTGAACCAATGAAATACTGTTTAGCAATGAGGGACCTTAGTGGAACCAGTGGTAACATTTGAATAAGGTCTGTAGAAAATAGTACTGTGCCACTGTCAATTTCCTGATTTTGAAAATTATTCTGTGCTTAAATTTTTTTAAAAAAATTGCCTCGCTTTAAGGATCATATGAAGTTTTTCAGGGAAAAGTTGCACCACATGCAAGTTACTCTCAAACAATTCAGACAAAATTAATTGTGTGTGTGTGTGTGTGTGTGTGTAGAGGGGGAGGGGAGGGGAGAGGGGGGGGGGGGGGGGGAGGGGAGGGGAGGGGAGGAAATTTCAAAATAAAATGTTAAAATATGTAAATATTTAGTCAACAAATTTAAAGATCCTGTTGAAATAGCAACAAAATTTTAAATAAGACACATTTCTTAAAGTTTTTTTTTGAAGTAACATATATATAACTCAAAGTTTTCCCTTTTGCCCATTTACAAGTGTACAATTCAGTGGTGCTACTTAACACTCACAGTACTGTGCTACCATAACCAACAGCCATTGTCCCAACTTTTTCATCACCTCAAACATTCCCGCCTTCCCCCCCAGAAAGCACATATTTTGAATGTGTGGAAACTCTATAAAGTTAGAAAAATATATTTAAATAAAATATATACCCTATTCTTGGCAAGATGGAGAATAAGAGACAATATCATTAAGATGAAAATGGCCCAAATTGAATGTATATATGGAATCTCTTTTACTAAAACTCTAACAAGGTATTTTGTTTTATTTTGTTTTGTCTTCATTTAGTGGAACATGAAAAGTTATTTAAAATTTTATAAAGAAAAAAAAGATTAAGAAAAGCCATGACAATCTCAAGAAAAATAGAATATCTTCAAAGGAAAGCAACTGTGAGCGTTATCACAATTTCCTATGGCTACAGTAATTAAAGCCAGTGGGTGATCTCACAGGAGACACACATAGACAAATGGAGCAGCCTGGAAAGAGAATCCGTATGAACCCAGACATTTATAGAGAACTGGAATATGGACAATTCTAATATGATTCTTGGACAACTGAGCATCTATGTGAAAAATATTAAAGTACATATGAAATGTGTAAAATTTAATTCCAGGTGGATTAAAGAGACCTAAATATTGCAAATGAAAATAAACAATAGCAAAACTTTACAGCTGTTAAATGGGAATAATAGAGAAATTAGTCCTTATGAGTTTTTAATAGGGAAGCATATCTTATCTAAGACATGAAAAGCATAAGTTTTAAAAATGAAAATATTTCATAAACTCTAGCTATATTAAACATCTTAAACCTATGTTCACATCAAGAACATACCACGAATAGGCATATGGGAAGGAGGCGGCAGGTCCTCCGGGCCGCTGTGAGCGCTGTGGGGCCACGTCCCCAGCCCGGCCTCGCAGTCGCGGCTTCTTGCCGGCCCCGGCGGCCTGGCGGACTGCGCTGAGGAGGCCGGCGGGGAGGACTGGGCCGTGGACCAAGAGGCCCAACTGCTGCGCTGCCCCCATCCGCACGCTGAAGAGCACGCAGCCCCTGCTGGCCTTCTGCAGGTGCCCGCAGGACCCGGCCAGATGCCAGAAGCGGGATGAGAATTGTAGGAGAGCAGACTTTAGAAGATAAAACGCCTGATCAGCTGAATAAACATTAGCAATTATGGGCCACTTTGAGACCTCTGTGAGCTGTAGAACTAGGTCCTTATAGGACGTTCTTCGAGATAACGCTATACCAACAATATCTGATCTTACCAGTCCTTTGAACAATTCACATAGTAGACACAGAAAATGAATAAAAGAATTGAGTGAAGATGTAATCAGGACGCTGAAAAAGAGAAAAATTGATGAAACTTCTGAACAGGAACAAAAACATAAAGAAACAAACAATAGCAATGCTCAGAACCCCAATGCAGAAGGAGTGAAGAATAAGATGAAGACATTTTACCTTTAACCACTGAAAATAAGGAATACAAAGAATACCTCAAATCTTTATTTGAAATTTTGATTCTTATGGGAAAACAAAACATACCTCTGGATGGACATGAGGCTGATGAACTTCCCAAAGTTCTCTCTACTCCTGATAACTTTCAAGCACTGCTGGAGTGCCTAATATATTCTAGTGAAGAGGTTCTGAGAAAGCGCTTTGAGACAACAGCTGTTAACAAGTTGTTCTGTTTGAAAACACAGCAGAAATAGATGCTAGAAATTATTTCTGTAAGAGCTACGTTTGGGAGGAGACCCACAGGGAAGTGAGAGACTCGCACTTCTTTTCCATTATCACTGATGATATGGTGGACATAGCCGGGGAAGAGCACCTGCCCGTGTTGGTGAGGTTTGTGGATGAATCTCAGTCTGAGAGAGGAATTTGTGGGCTTCCTGCCTTATGAAGCTGATGCAGAAATTTTGGCTGTGAAATTTCACACTACAATAACTAAGACGTGGGTAAACATGGAGTACTGTTGTATACAGGTTTACATTTTGTCCACTGGATTTTCTTCCAGAATGAAAGTTGTTGTTTCTAGAGAACTATCCTCAAGCTGTCTACACATTCAGCTCTTCCTGAGCCTTAAATACGTGGCTAGCAAAATCAGTGCCTATGACAGGGATTTGTTGCATTGGGAACGATTGAGGAGGAAGTTTTTTCTTTTTCCCACTGATTGCTGCAACTACTTTTTAGAACTTGACAATGTAATTTCTGTCTTTTTTCAGAGCAATGAAGAAAGGGGGAATGAACTGAAGGAAATATGCCATTCTCAGTGGACAGGCAGGCATGATACTTTGAAATTTTAGTGGATCTCCTGTAGCATTTGTTTTATGTTTAGATGGTATAAATAGTGACACAAATGTTCGATGGAAAAACTGTATAGTTGGCTGAGCATTTGTACTCTATAGTGCAGTAACAGATTTTGATTTCTTTATTATCATTGTTCTTAACAATGTCCTATCTTTTACAAGAACCTTTGGGAAAAATCTCCAGGGACAAACCTCTGATGTCTTCTTTGCAACCCCCAGCTTGACAGCAGTGCTGCATTCACTCAATGAAGTGATGGAAAATATTGAAATTTATCATGAATTTTGGTTTGAGGAAGCCAAAAATTTTGCAACCAAACTTGATATTCAAATGAAACTCCCTGGAAAATTCCACAGGGCTCAGCAAGATAACCTGGAATCTCAACTAACCTCTGAGAGTTACTATGAAGAAACCCTAAGTGTTCCAACAGTGGAGCACGTTATTCAGGAACTTAAAGATGTATTCTCAAAACAACACTTCAAAGCTCTTAAATACTTAGCTCTGGTACCATCTGTCATGGGACAGCTCAAATTCAATATGTTGGAGGAACACCATGCTGACATGTACAGAAGTGACCTACCCAATCCTGATATACTCTCTGCCAGTCTTCATTGTTGGAGAATCAAGTGGAAGCACAGAGGGAAAGATATAGAGCTTCCACCCACCATTTATGAAGCTTCCATCTACCTGACATCAAGTTATGCATTGTTGAAGGTCTTATGTATTCTTCCCGTCATGAAGGTTGAGAATGAACACTATGAAATGGATGAAAGCGTCTCAAAACATACCTGAGGAACACTTGACAGACCAAAGTTCAAGTAACTTGGCTTGCTTGATATAAATTTTGATATAAAACATGCTCTAGATTTAATGGTGGACACATATATCAAACTCTATACAACCTCGTCAGAGCTTCCTACACGTAACTCAGAAACCATTGAAAATACCTAAGAGACTTTTAAAATAGGTTTTCTCTTCTATCTGGAGAAAAAACTTTGGCCATTACACCACTGAATATCTTAACCCATAGGTCTCCCATTGAATACATTAGTCATTAATAATCTACCAATTTAAAGGGCCCCTGTTTGAACCCTTATGCTTTGAAGACCCTTCTATTCTTCCAGAAGACAGCATTGAAAGTGCCACATTTCACATTCCATAGTGATAAGATCTGTGTCATCTCTGTTAGCGGTACACAGAATTATTTTAGTGCAGTCATTTTAGACATAACATTTATCATCACTGTGGATCCAATTGTCAGGTTATCAGTCCAGTTATCAGTACTTTGAAGAAATAAATTTTGAGGAGATATGGAAGGAAAGGAATACATTTTGTAAAATGTTATTAATACAATGACGCACACTACTGATTTTTAAGTAGTAGGAGTTTTAATTATGTTGTTAATAAGTTGTATTGGACAGTTAAGGGAGTTACCAGAGAGTGAGAAAAACTGAGCTTGCCAAGCAAGGATTTCAGTGTGGATTTTGTCTTTATCAAATGAACCTAAAGGAGCAATTTACAGCTTGAATGCCTTTTTCCACATCGGGTTGTTGCTGTTTGCATTCCTTTGTATTGCCTACACTTCATAAGCTTTTGAGCAGTCATGTGTTAAGCACTTCTGTTTCATGGGCAAGAAAGAATCAAAAGGCAATGAATACTGACAACTGATTTGTCTTTTTTTCTTGTTTCCTCGACTATATCTACTGCCTCATCTGATTTAATAAGCGAAGCGTGGAAATCCTACAAAAATAAGTGTTTTGTGGTTTTTCTATGAATAATACAGAAAATAGTGTTGGTACTTTTGGTGAAGAATATTTCAATCTAAATAAAATGTGAATTTAAAAAAAATATATATATACCACAAATTTTAAAAATGCAAAGAAAACCAGGGGTTTGGAAAGTTAAACATCTGACAAAAGATTACTACCTGGACTGTACTGTACTAAAGAACTCCTGTAAATCAATACTTACAAAAGGCAAACAGTAAAATAGATAAAAACATTAAAAAACTAGAACATGCTATTAACCAGAAAATATATTAAAAGATTCTCATACAAGTAATCAGGGGAACAAATACTGAAACTGCACTGGGATTCATTTCACAAGCATCAATGCATAGTGATAAGATCTGAGAGTACTGGGTTGACACGACATGGAGCAACAGGAACTCTTTTGCACAACTGGTGGGAAAGTACATGGATAAGAACACTTTAGATAGCAATTTGGCAACAGCTTATAAAATTAAAGCAGGGGGATTGGCGGCAAGATGGTGTTGGTGTAGGAGGGCGCACACTACAAGCTCCCAGAGCAAGGCGGATTGGGGACGGGGTCCTGCCCCGGGGTCTGTGCTGTGCACGCGTGGAGTGAGAAGCTTGGGACATCTATCTGTGCGGATCAGCGGCGTGGACCGAACGGTGGAGATTCGTGAGTTTTGAGGCTGCCGGTGGAGGTTGGCACAGGCGGCTGAGCCCCGCGGTTACGGAAATAAAAAATAAAACGGCCATTTGGAGCCGCGGGCGGGGGTGAAAAAGTTTTATTTTCTGGGGAGCTGGCTGCCTGGCGCCCCTTGGACCTTGTGTGAACAGAGCAAACAAGCTAGTCAGCACCCGGTGAACCGGAGGGGGGATTTTGGTCGGGGAACGCAGCTGATTTCCCTAGCCACCCAGGGATAAGACCCGGGCCGCTGCGGAGCCAGGAGGAAGGGACACTTCCCAAAGAAGGGAGGGTTCGGTTGGAAGACAGGGAAGGGTATTTTATATTTTTAGACATCGATCTGGCTGCCTGCACCGCCCCATAGCTTTGGGGAGCAGATAAGCCGACCTGAAGCAGCACCAGGCTGAGAGCAGACGCGAATCTGCACTCAAACTGATTTACTGA
>JAKSZT010054308.1:452426-624698 GCA_026826555.1 Tolypeutes matacus
CCCAGAGCTGTGACAGCCCCCAGAGCTACCGCAGCCCCCAGAGCTACAGCAGCCCCCAGAGCTGACACTGCAGCAGGAAGAGATGGGAGCCTTGGGAGGGCACTTAGGGGGGCATTTAGGGGTGGGGCACTTGGGAGGGGGCTGGCACTGCTGCTGGCTCTGCTGGAAGGACATCTCGGCGGGCGCTCAGTAGCTGAGGGAGAAGCAAACACAAGTCAGTACAGGCCACAGAGCCTCCTGCCCTTCTTGTCCTTTCAACATCATTTCTCTATGTCCTTTTAAAGCACTTGTTTGGGAATGGTTCTAGCAATTTAATCACTGAAGTTTCAAAAAGTTGACCAAGTGCTCTCACACTATTTCCTTCAAACCTTATAATCTCTTTTAATAATTGCAGGGGTTGTCATATCTTTCATTAAGTAAGAAACTGAGGCAAAATTCTATGAAAATTGTGCCTAAAGTTAAACATCTAGGAAGTGAAGGAGGCAATTTTCTTCACCATGTCAATCAGAATGCTGAAATTGTCCAATCTAGAAACTGGTTCTAAATATAAATATTTCCTCAAAGAATGAAATTAAGAAAGAAAAATGCATTCTTTCTTGGAGCAACTGTCTCGATGTTTTTATCCAGTAAACAGGGCAGAATTATAAATTATCTTGAAGACTGCCTGGTTTCACTAGTTCACTTTATTAAAGAAGTTAAAGAACAGTGTTTTTTTGTGCATAAAAAGGATTTGAACTCAGCTATCTTGACACTAGTCTGGTGCTTTGCAATTTTCAGCATATCATAGCTTCAAACTAATATTTTGGCACAGTGATTCTCAACTTGATGTGTCCAACTTATTCAATGGATTTCCAATCCCAAATCAGATCTTCAGGTGATCTCTCTCTCTCTAATGTCTGAGAACCTCTGGCCACAGCTCATGTTTGCAAGAGCCACAGTTTTGCTCTCAGAGGTGGTCTCCTGGAAGTTGTTCCCTTAGAGCACAGTGGACAATGCTTCAATTCCCTCTGACCTTAGAGACCCAGGCGGCAGCAAATCAATCTGGTCCATCAGATAGACCCGGCCACTCAGTTCTTCCTCCTGCTCTCCGTTGCCCCCATCCCCTCCCTGTGCACATCCTCTCTCAGTCTTCCAGAGCCAGCTCCCTCTCAGCCCTGTCCCATTGTTTTCTCCAGATTCCATTATGAGCACCTGTCCTGGGGAAGCCCCTACTCCTGGTCCCCGTGGATACTTACAGGCTCACAAGCAGGCACAGGGTCTGTCAGCACCTCAGAAGGTGAGTGGATGGAGCTCCTCTGGCCCCGAGACCCTTTTATCCTGTCCTTGGGCTCTGCCCAGCGTGTGAGCCAGGGCCTGGGCATGAGAGGACCCGCCTCCTGCCACCCACATGGGCCCTGTGACCCTGTGATGACGGGTGGCTCCTCACCTGCTTCCTGCACAGGGCTCAGGGCAGCAGCTCCCAGCTAGGAATAGGGCTGCTTAGAGATGGGGGTTGGGGAAGATATTCGCCACCTCATTCTTCCTGGAGGGTGCCTGTCTTGCCCAGTTCGGGAGCTGCCTTCCAAATGCTATCTCTATAGCTCTGAACAACTTGGTTTGAACCAAGTTTCATAGAATCCTCTATCTTATATGGGAGTTTGTGTGTATTATAGCAACTAGGAGCCCAGTTAAAGAGTCAGGCAGACCTAAAAGAGAATCCTACATGGCCTTGTAAAAAATACCTCATCCTTCTCATTATCAGTTTTATTAACTCTAGAATAGATATAGAAAACATAAAAATAACTCTTTGGGAATGTGCACAAGTCAATATGCTAATGCCATGAAAGTGCCTGGTAGGTAGAGAGTGTATTACATCTATATGCTCTAAAGAAATGAAAACACATTTACTTATTAAAACTTACAGCTGCCTTTTAAGGACAGTGGATTTGTTTAGAAAAGAATAGGCCCTTTTATTTTGTTAAGGATTTTGCCAGGTTTAATATGGAAATGTGAACTAGGAAAGTAGTTTTATAGAGGAGGGAGAGAAAGACGAATTGATCTGCTAATGAGAGTGAGGATTATCTAGTATTTCATATGCATTTCTTTTCTTTTGCCGTTTTATAAGCCTTTCTCAATCCCCAGTAGTACTTTGGGGTTTTATTTGAGTTATTTATATGAACACAGGCTTTTCTTGAAAGAAAGATTGGGATTTGCATATATGAACATAGGGTTCACATTTGAGTCAAGACAGTAAGTCGGGTAGCAATAACTCCAGCTTTGGTATTGCACAACTAAACTAATTTATCAAATGAAAGAGAATTAGAGCAGGAGGTGATCATATGAAGAAAGTCCACTTCCTTCCAGGATGCAGTAGAAATATTGGGGAGATCTCTGGAATTCCCTAGACCCTGAATGGGTGTTGATTTGATAATATGTAGGTAATTTTGTGCAGTGTGAACCCCACTAATATCTGGCTGTTTTCTGGGTGTGTGTGTGTATGTTGTGCTTGTGTGTAGATACCTACATACTACATAGAGTTATTACAGAGACTATGAGAGGGTAAAGATGTGACCATGGGCATATAAGTTTATGTGTATGTGTATGTGTCTTAGTAATTGTTTATGTGACGTTGTATATACACACACACATATATACACGCACACTGTGCACACACTCACGCACATACCTTGTTTCTCTCAGCATCGAGTATTGCCTGGTGTTCAGTTTCCCCTAGACTGCTGTGCCTCTCACCTGCCGGGCTCCTCCTTTGTCTCCTCTCCCGCCATGTCGAGGATGAGGTCCACTCTCCTCTGACTGGAATTTGAGGCCTGTACAGTGTGACCCTATGCTGTATCTCCAGTTTAGGCTTTGCTCCCTTCCTTTAGATATATTCTTCTTAAGCTGAATTGGCCTATTTTCTCTACCTTGAATTTCTTCCTCCCTGTCCAACTTCCATGCCTTACTCCATGATCATTGCCCTTTTAAAACAGGGCTGTTCAAATATGACTGGCTGTGATATCTCTTATGAGCCTTACAGCTCAAATATGATTACAAGGAGCTCTGCTTCACTCCCCAGCTGGGGTCCTATATTTTTGTATCTTTCATCAGCTCCTAATGCAGAGCTACACATATAATGGGGAATCAGTTTAAAAATCCACTCATTAGCATTAGCATTAACTTCACTTTGCCCATGACTTAGGCCTTCAAAATCAGAGGTGCCCCTCTGAGACATTCACACAGAATTGAATTGGCCTCATCATCCTGCAGAAACCTGCCACTGCATTACTTGGGTATGGCTCAGCTTGTTCCAAAGGGTGTATTAATTTAATGAGAGCGTAATTGAGATATTGATTACTTGGCTCACATATGTAGTTCTTACTCAGGAGCCCAACTCATCCATTCCAAAGATGATGGGGCTTAGAAGCTATTTTTGTCCATGCCTTTGTCACCACAAAGGATAGTGCCCCAAACATTGATTAATTTGACTGGGCCTCGCCCCGGTGATCAGGAGGCAGCATTGATGTAATACCCTAAGGACTGTCTCTTTACCTTGGATGTTAGATCTCGATGGCTTGAATACCATTTTAAAATAAAAAATAGTCACTAGCATAGGATTGACCTTCTGAGAGACTATGTTCCTTACAGCTTCAGATTCTCATAATCTCAGGGGGCATAAGGACAGAAGGCTAAGACCTGATAAGAATTAATTTAGACTCAGTGAATTTCACTCTATGTCCCAGAGCCAGCACTATTCACATTAAAGATTTTTGTTTTATTTTCTTATACTGAAAAGCCTTATTTGTAGTAAAAAAGACAAAACCATATTCCAGAATTACTAGAAGAAAACACAGGTAATTATTTCTCTATAAGTAACTGGGGAAAGTATTTTAAGCATGGCACAAATATTAATAAATTTCACCACCTGGTTAAAAAATCCTGTAAGGCAGAAAGCATCAGAAAAATAGATGGAAAATATAACTGAGAAAAAATAAAATATGCAAATCAAGAATAGAATTAAAATCCATAATAAACACTAAGTTATTAAAACTGTATAGAAAATAAACTAACCTGTCTATAAATAAATGACAAAGGACTTGAAAAACAAATAAGTTAAAATACAATGGCAATAAACTGTGAAATGTATTGTTTCATATTTATGCATAACAATCATCAAAGAACAACATTCCAAACCAGGATTTTCTTTTGTGGTTGAGATGTATTCCTTTGCCTTGAACTTTGTATTGAATCATTTTAAACAATTAGCAAAGCTCAGTGTTGTTTGAGGGTAAGCAGAAATGGGCTGTACACCTTGTTTTTGGAAATCTAAATTAGTATAGCTATTCTGGAGGGGAATTCAGTTGTTGATTATTCAACAAATAATTTTGTGTTCATGAGTTAAAATAAAAAACAAGCATACTTCTTTATACAGCAATTTAACTTCTAGTAATTTACGATAAGGAAAAATATTTTACAAAGAAAAGATATATGAATAAGAATGCTTACTATAGCAAATAAGAAATAATAGTGAGTCAGAAAGCTTTCAAGATAAGAGTACAGAATAAATTAAATTTATATAAGCCATCAAAAATAATTCAAAAATATAATTTTAGAAATTGCTATTTACAATGGCAAAAAGTACATAAGGCTTATGATATAATTTTAATGTAAAGATATTTATTGATTAAATAAGAAGACTTTATTAAAGGATAGCAAAATAAATGGAGAGAAATACCATATTCATAGAAGGATGGAGAGAAAATTAGTATCATAAAATTTGACAGCCTTTCACCAATTAATGCGCATATTCAATAAAATTCTATCAAAATTCCAGTTATGTTTTGTTTCATTTTGCTTTATTTTCATTTTGTGGAACATGAAAAACTGGCTCTAAAGTTTATGGGAGAGAGCAAAGTTCCAGGAATTGCCTAGTCTATCTTCAGGAGGAGAACAACATAGTGGAATCTGAGTGATTAGATATCACAGTTGATTATACACCTTTAGCTAATCTCACAGGGATAGAAAAATTGCCAGTGACAGGAATTGTCAGTCCAATACAAATCTATGCTTATGTGGAAACTTAGTTATGACAGAGGGCTATTTCAGATCAGTGGCGGAAGTGGAGTATTTGATTACAATACTGGAGCAACTGATTATCCATTTGGAAAAAAAGCTTTAGAAAAGTATAAGATGTACAAAAATTCCATTCTGGGTTGAATAATGATCTTAATTTTAAAAAGAAAAACAATTTTTACAACTTTTAAAGGAAAATGGAAAGGATTTTCTGAGCTTATTGTGAAAGGTTGAGATTTCTTAAAATCATGAAAAGTGTAAACTATATAGTTAATTATATATAAATGTAATTATGTTAAAAATATAAATACCTGATCACCAAAGGACAACATTAAAAGGCGAACAAGAAAATCATTTATTGGCAATAGATATTTGCAACGGACTTAATGACAACGCATTAGGAACCTAAGAATGTATAACCAGGATATGCAAAGAATATTTACAAAAGATAACCAAAATGGTCAAACAAATAGAAAAACACTTCTTTAAAATGTAAGGACAGCTCACAGAAGAGGAAACTCAAACGACCAATAAACATAAAAATATGCTCATTTTTAGTAGTAAGCAGGGAAACAAAGATTAAAACTACTGTCGCACAACAATTCACAGGCATTGAATGGCAGTTATTTAAGTTTGGCAACAATGTGCAGCAAGAGTAATTTGTGCATAAAATGGGTGGGACTAGAAAGTGGGTATATGCAATTGGGAGAGATGGGCATAATCTAAAATTCAACATTTCTGCTTATAGGTATTTAACCTGGAGAGACTCTCCCTCATATATACAAGTTTACATGCACAAAGATGTTCTTAGCTGCAATATTTATAACAGAAAATAGTGGAAAAACCTAAATGTCCCTCAAAAAGAAGCCAGATAGCAAAAGCAATCTGTGTTCATAGGATAGTTACTGTATAGTTGTGAAGATGAAGAAACTATAACTATTCAGATCAACCCACAAAACTCACAAAAATTTTTAAAGAAGAAAGGAAGTTACAAACGAGTACATCAAGTATAATGCCATTTCTATAAAGTACAAGCTGTGTGAAATTTAATATATATTGTGTCAGGGTTATTTGTATAGAATAAAATATTAAAGAATATGTTAAGTCTTGGTCTAAACCAGGTTGTGTGGTTTCAGAAACTTAACATTGGGGAGGCAAGGAAGAAAGTGTTGGGGACCAAAACCCCAAGAATGAGAGGTGAGAGCCATCAAGGCTGGCACTCCCCAAGGAGAATGGGGCAGAAGATCATAAAAAATAAGATCATCTTATTTTTAAGCCGCCCTAGTCCTAGCTGGGAGCCACTGCCCTGAGCCCCATGTAGGAGGCAGGTGAAGAGCCACCAGTCATCACGGGATCACAGGACCCGTGTGGGTGGCAGGAGGCGGGTCCTCTCATGCCCAGGCCCTGTGTCACACACTGGGCAGAGCCCAAGGCCAGGATAAAAGGGTATCGGGGCCAGAGCAGCTCCATCCACTCACCTCCTGAGGTGCTGAAGAGACCTGTGCCTGCTTGTGAACCCGTAAGTGTCCACGGGGACCAGGAGCAGGGGCTTCCCCAGGACGGATGCTCAGACCAGAAGGGGAGGGGAGGCCATGGGGACCTGAAGTCCATATTAATAGAGGGCCTAGAAGGACAGAGTGAGGGCAGACCTCGAGAGCATGGGGAAATGTGTGGTTGTTCTGTTATACTCAGAGGACTTGTATGGGACTCTCAGGATGAGGGAATATAAACATTGGCTGCTCTGGTTTCCTGGAAGAGTTTCAGAAATGGGAGTTGACCTTTGAGGATGCCGCTGTATCTCTCTCTGCAAAGTCTGATTTGGGGACAATGTGAGGAGAGATCAGAGGCATGCTTGCAGATTTTTGAAACACATGGGAATGGGATGGACCTGGGAACACATTTTTAAAGTTCCAGAGTTGGGGAAAAAAAGACTAGGTTTTATAATCTCTATGCCTAGACATTAGTGTACGAGGTGGGGATGTTTCTGAGAACATCAGAGCTCTAGGATATGAGCCATGGGACTGGAGTACAAAACTTAAGCTGTTTTCAGCTTCCTCTTTAAACAGGGGTTATTAACCAGGGATCCACGGACCCCCAAGGAGTCTGCGGAAAGATTTTAAGGAGTCCGTGAGCTTGAATTGAAAAAAATCAACTTATTACCTTTATTTTCTCTGACCTCTAATGGAAATCTAACATTTCCTTCACTTATGAATGTATGCCATAAATAAATTACACTAGCATTCCTTTTACCTTACTGGCAAAGGGGTCCATGGAGCAAAACAGTTTAAGAACCCCTTCTCTTTAATAAAGTGAGCCAGTGTGATTAGGAATTTCCAAGATCTCTTTCTATTCTGATATTCTAAGTCTCTACAAGATAAAATTATTTAGGGTACTATTTTAATAGGGCATTTATTTTCCTTAAAGACAAAAATTTCAGTTCTAAATTATTCTCTATAGGACCATTTAAACATTTGAATGACATAGGGAAAAATTATTTTCTTAACATTATTTGGTCTCAATTTTTCTCTTCTGGTTACAGAGATGATGATCCCTTCTTACTTTAATAGGATAAGTTAGGATGAAAGGGTATGTTGTGAGTATAGCCAGTAAGTATCAGAAGTGACAAAAGTGACAGGGATTTGTTTACTGTGACTGATCCTAAACAGCTCATTTAAATGTATGCAGTAGAAATGATGCTGAAAGGACAAGAAGGGGCAAGTGGCTCTGTCCTGACTTTTGCTTCTCCCTCAGCTCCTGAACGCCTGCCAAGATGTCCTTCCAGCAGAGCCAGCAGCAGTGCCAGCCCCCTCCCAAGTGCCCCACCCCTAAATGCCCCCCCAAATGCCCTCCCAAGGCTCCCATCTCTTCCTGCTGCAGTGTCAGCTCTGGGGGTTGTGGTAGCTCTGGGGGTTGTGGCAGCTCTGGGGGCTGCGGTAGCTCTGGGGGCTGTCACAGCTCTGGGGGCTGTCACAGCTCTGGGGGCTGCGGCAGCTCTGGGGGTGGTGGCTGCTGCCTGAGCCACCACAGGCACCGCAGATCCCACTGCCACAGGCACCGGAGTTCCGACTGCTGCGGCCACCCCTCGGGGGGCTCCAGCTGCTGTGGAGGAGGCAGTGGTCAGTCCTCTGGGGGTTGCTGCTAAGTCAAAAAAGAGCAGAACTGGAGGAGTAAATGGCCGAAGTTGTCCTCCATCTTCTCCTGGGCCTGTCCAAGACGCTGTGAGATCCCAGGGAACACTGAACTCTGGCGTCGAGAGTCCTCCTCCTGGGGCTTCAGAAACTTGCATCCTCTCCTGAAAACCCATCTACTGTCCTTGGATTCCACTTTTGAGGCTGCCTTCATATCCCCAAGCCCAAGACTCTAACACATTCCATGTCTTAACATCTTAGTCTGCTGTCTGACTGATGTAAAACAATAAAAAAAGGATCTGCTCAGCATCTTCTAGAAAGTTCCTTGTCTTCCTGTGTTGCCTTGATTCTCTTTTACCCTGTCCTTTACTGGTGGTGTCCTTTGGACCTCAAGGTCCAGGGGGCACTGCGGCCTGAATTGGAGTGAATGGGGTGAGAATGGGAGAGACAATCGCTTTGGACCTTCTTTTGCTCTGTGTCGTCTGGGCCCTGAGGCAGCATCACTTGTGAGCAAGTCTCCAGTATGTTCTAGTAAACGTGGCTCCTTTGGCTTCTGATCACTTTCAGGGCCATTACCTGGTCCCTCAATGTTCATCTCCTCTCTGTACTCATTCTGCTCCTCTTGATCTACCACCCCAAAAACATTCTGCCTCTTTCACGCTCCTCCTTCAACAAAGAGAGAGAGAATAGAAGGGAGGGGAGGGAAAGAGTAGGGAGAGGAGAATGAATAAAAAGAAAAGAGAGGGGGCAGATGTGGCTGAAGTGGTTGGGCATCCATCTGCCACGTGGAGGGACCTGGGTTCAATCCCTGCAGCCTCCTGGTAAAATAAAAAAGAAAAAACAGAAGGCAAGCTGCCAGGCCTGCATGCGGCAAGCCAGGCCCCGATGAGCCACACAGCAAGATGATGACGCAGCAAGAGAGAGAGACACAGGGGAGAGCCAAGACAAGATGCCCCGAAAACCAGGAACTGAGATGGCACAGTTGGCAGAGTGCCTCTCTCCCACATCAGAGGAGAAGGATGAGAAGAGAAGGCAGGAAACAGACACAGAGGATCACCCAGCAAATGGACACAGACAACAAGCAGGTGTGTGTGTGTGTGTGTGTGTGTGTGTGTAATAAATAAAGTAAATAAATAAATCTTTAAAAAAAAAAAAAAAGAAAAGAAGAGAAACAAAATATAAACATATTGAAAAAAATGCATGCCACTTTTCCCATCTGCTACTTCTGCAATCAGTTCAATTCCAGGCCCATGTGCATGTGAAAATCTTTTGGGTTTTTGTACCAATCTCACAGCAAATCTTGTCTCTTTTTTCCTCTTCCTTCTCCATTAAATCCTCTACACTTTATTTTCCAGAACACCCTCCCTCTTATATTTATGAACTTGTCGCTCAATTTCTGAAAAACAGTGGTCTCCACAGATAAATGCACATGCTTCTTAAGTCCTACCTTTAATTCAACAGAAATTGTTCCCAACTTAATTTCTAAGTTTAACCACTCATAGAGGCTCTGTAAAACTCCATGCTCCTGTGACACTGAACAACTCACATTTGCCCAGAGATATTTGATACTTGTGCATCTTGGTGTCTTTTCTTTGGGAGGCAGTAGGATTTACTATCCACAAGTCAGTATGTAGAATATTTTAAATAAAGATTATAAATAAACATAGTATAAATATAATATAAATGTGTAAAATATAAGTACTTAATAAAGGGTAGCTTCTATTGTTATTTTATAATTGCTACCACTGCTCCTGCTATTATCACTACCATTTCCTTTTTCTGAAGTGTCCATCACCTCCTTTCCCCGCTCTCTCCCTTTTACAATTCTATCCCTTCTTAAGCCCCACCTCACATACCACACTTCTACGAAGCCTTATCCAGTCATATAGTGGTTTTTTTATGTTTTTTTTTTTTTCCAGTCATATGGTGTTTTCTCAAGCAGTTGGGTTTTAGAAGTCTGTAACCTCAAAGTGAGAAAGCTTGGCTTTTAGGTTGTAATAAAAATATAACTTTTTAATTGTATGGAGCTTGTTTTAGTCTGGTAGGCTGCCAAAATGCAATAAACTGGGAATGGGTTGGCTTTTACAATGGAGATTTATTAGCTTATAAACATACAGTTCTGAGGCCATGAAAATGTTCAAATCAAAGTATCATCAAGAGATGTTTTCTCCCTGAAGACCAGCAGTTGGCAATCCTTGACTCCTCTGCCACATGGCAAGGCACATGTCAGCATCTGCTCGTCTCTCCCTTCTTTCCTGTGTTTTGTTGCTTTCAGCTTCTTGGTTCCATGGTGTTCTCTCTGCTTCTGTGTGTTTCTCTCCATATTCATCCTGTTTATAAAGGACTCCAGTAAGAGGATGAAGACCCACCCTGGGCCATGCCTTACTGAAGTAACCTAATCAGAAGGTCCCACCCTTAGTAATTTACACCCACAAGATTGGATTAACTCTAAGAACATAATTTTCTGAGATCCATCCAGCTTCAAAATGTCACAGAACTGTCCTTACCTATAGCATGGTCTTCTCTTGATTCCTAGATAAAAACTAGTGAAAGTCTCATGACTTTATATCTTTTTCAAAGTATTGGAAAGTTACTTATCATTTTAAGTCACAAATATGGTTTCAGTTCAGAAATGAGAATATCCAGTCTCAGAAATAATCACTATGCCCAGCTTGACTAAATGACACATTTCTCCATGTCCCTGCTGCTGTGGGCTGGTCAATCTCCTGCCTGATGTTTGTCTTTCTCCTGCTGCTTTCTCAAGGCATTCTCTGATCCCTGCATATAGATTAGAGGGATCTTCTTCATGCAGGGAGCACACAGTCTCACATATGAGTGCATTTTCTTCTGATATTAGTGGTGACTGGGTGGCAGAATCAACTTTGATTCTTAGTCTCTTGGGCAAATTTTAGTGGAAAAGAAAGCATGCCCCTTGTATTTTTGCTCTAGATCTCAACCATGTCTACCCCCATCTCTTGGTAATAGAAGACCTAGAAAGCCAATTCTTGTTTGATGAAAATTTTCTTCTTGAAATGAACTCAAAACATTGACATCAATTAATAAAGGCAAGCAGACCAGTCCTGATGAGGTTATGAGGTTTCAAACATGCTTCCAACCTACCACTTATATCTAAATCAGACTGACTGATGGTTTGGATGCCATCATTGCCAGAGGCAGAGGCATGGACCATAGAACCCCTCGAAACTTTTACCTGAAGAACCAGTGAGCTGTGCTCCTGAGTAAGCCCTATCTGTGTGGGCGAAGGAATTGATACCACTCCCTTCTAAGTAAGTCTTTGGTAACAACTTGAGAAGGAGAACAAGAGTCATATGACGGCAACATGGGGCCAGACATCTGCAGGGCAGTGTGTCTCCACCACGCATGCCCACATGTGCTAGATCTTACACTGATGGCCTAAGGCACATGGGAAAACTATCTGTGGATCCTAAGATGCTATGCAAATGCTGGTTTTACTTGAAAAATATCTATTACCTGCCATAGACTTCTTCTAGAAGATGATTCAGGAAAGTAGGTGGATGATGATAGCTTTTGGTTGTAAAATATGTGTGAGGAAGCACTCTAAGAGCTTTAAGTATATTATCTTCTTTAATATTCCTAACAGACTCATGAAGTAAAGTCTAAAAAATCCCAGCTTTCCAGATGAGGGAAATGAGGCACAGATTGGTAAGCCAATTTGCCCTAAGTTATAGAAACAATAAAAGTCAGAGCTAGAATTCAAAACCAGGAACTCCTGCTCCAGGGTCCACAAATCTGACTTCTCCATGTCAAGCTGATCGTAGCTGCAGTTTCTACTTTGGAATGCATACGCCTCACAAGCTGTACCTAACACTTAAAGCACACTAATTCAGATACAAACACACACGTAAGCCACGCACATGTGAACACAGATATCCTGACTCCCAGTAGCAAAGCGACTGGACACATGTGAAAAGTTTCTTTCTCCAACCCAGACTGCCTGGAGTCGATGACATTGTGGGAGGGAGAAAAGAAAGGTTTGGGGGACCGAGCTCCAAGAAAGAGAGCTGAGAGGCAAGACAATACTAAGGAGAATGAGGTGGCAGATGATAGTAGGAATCCCGCCCCCACCCCTGGCTCGAAGCAACCCTACACCTAGCTGGGAGCTGCTGCTCTAAACTCTGTGCAGGAGGCAGGTGAGGAGCCGCCAGTCATCACAGGGTCACAGGGCCCATGTGGGTGGCAGGAGGCAGGTCCTCTCATGCCCAGGCCCTGGCTCACACGCTGGGCAGAGATAAAAGGGCCTCAGGGCCAGAGCAGCTCCATCCACTCACCTCCTGAGGTGCTGACGAGTCCTGGGCCTGCTTGTGAACCCGTGAGTGTCCACGGGGTCCAGGAGCAGGGGCTTCCCAGGACGGATGCTCAGACCAGAAGTAGGAAGGGAAGCTGGGCAGGGCCTTGGGGGTCCAAAAGGCTGGATTAGCAGAAGAAGTGAAAGATAGAAGCTTTGAGAAAGGCAGGGGAACTGTGAAGCAAGAGGGACCGGAAACATGATTTCTGACTGTGCACTGTGCTATAAACCAAATTATTTCCGTACCTTTTTGAGTCTCTCTGGTCTTAGAAAATTAAAACAATCCTTCCTTTCAAAAGTAAGAGTATACCTTGGAGAAATCACCTGTGCCCTTTCCCCAAAGCCTGTACTGAGGTCACAGTGGTTCTCAAACAGTGGAGACCCGAGGAAGCCTTTTTGGAGCTTGATAAACATAGAGATCCATGGGTCTCCAGCAGTGTTATTAAGCCTGAGCATCTGTGTAAGAAGCCCCAACACTGAAAAGCAAATGATTTAGAATCCACAGGACCCGGGTGGTAGAGGAAGAAGGCTCAGTGCTGTGCAGGGGGCATTACCCACCTGGGCTCACTCAGCCAGGAAACCTGCGTTTGTGCCCCAGCTTGCTGCAGTTAGGTTGTGGCCTCATGTTCTCCATTTATAAAATGATTTGGGCCAACAGCTCACATGATGGCCTTGGCAATCCTGACTGCATCTGTGTCTCTTGAACAAAGCTGTCTGTGAAGTTTCTCCAAAAGGGAATCCTTATTTCTTCCTTAAAAAGAAAATACAAGACACAGAGAGAATTGTGGCTCTAAACTGGCTCCTAGATTGGACATTTTCAGAATTCTGAGGGATGCTGAAAAGTGGATCTGCGTCAGACTCAGTGAATGCTGGTTTTCCTTCCTCTACTTAAAGGACGCTGACTCTGGGCAAGTTTAGTAACACATTTTTCCTCGATTTCTTGCTTTGTTAAAAAAAAAAAAAAATACAATCTCTGTTTTAGGACCAGATCCTAAAGTTCAAATGACATAGTGTGAAAGCATTTGTAAAACTAGTTTAGAGATCATTTCTCTACAAATAATCTTAAACAGGCTTTCAAAACATAGGGACAAGAAACGGTGCTAAAAGGATGGTAAGGGATGGGGGTGTTCTGCGTGGCCTGATCTGCGTGGCCTGGTCTGCATGGCCTGGTCTGCGTGGCCTGGTCTGCGTGGCCTGTACTGACTTGTATTTGCTTCTCTCTCAGCTCCCGAACGCCTGCCGAGATGTCCTGCCAGCAGAGCCAGCAGCAGTGCCAGCCCCCTCCCAAGTGCCCCACCCCCAAATGCCCCCCTAAGTGCCCTCCCAAGGCTCCGGTCTCTTCCTGCTGCAGTGTCAGCTCTGGGGGCTGCAGCAGCTCTGGGGGCTGCGGTAGCTCTGGGGGCTGTCACAGCTCTGGGGGCTGCTGTGGCTCCAGCTCTGGGGGCTGCGGTAGCTCTGGGGGCTGCTGCTGAAGGGGACCCTGAGCTAGAAGAGCAGGCTCAGGGCACCACAGCTCTGAGAACTTCTCCTCTTCCACCTCTTGGGTCTGCCTGAGGGTGGAGAAGTCCTGGTGAAGGCTCTGCGAGTTAGTCAATAGGGTCTCTCTGTCTGGGGTCCAGAGCCTGAATCTTCTCCCAAAAAAACCTATCTGATGACCTCCAGAGAGCCCCAAACCACAGATTCCGACTCGCTCGCCAGCTCATCTCCTTAGACTCTGCAGCCTCTAGTTTAACAATAAAATAAGGAATCTGCTGGGCGTCTTATTCTAGACTGTTCCTTGCCTGCTTGTGTCACCTACTCACTGTAGCTATCCACACTCTTGCTGCCTTGGGCCCTTGGTCACATGGTTCGGGGAGGGAGGGTTGAAGAGAAAAAATCTCTGCTTGTGCTATCACAAAGCTTGTCAGGTGAGCCATGCGTAGCTCTTCTCCTGCTAATTTCCTGGTGATTTCGTGGATACACTGCCTTGGACTTTGGGCTTTCTTCTGGGTTCCAAACCAGTCCCTGGGACTCGGCAAGGACACAAATGTGTATTCAATCCCCTTATTGGTCTTCTCCTTTCCTTTGTGGCTCACTCAAATTTTTTTCTCCTTCAGTCAAAAATTTTGTTGAAAAAACGATGCATGAGAGTGCTGGCCTGAGTATAGAGCTGGTCCATGTAGTGTGCTGGCCCTCATGGAGAGCTGGCACAGCAAGACGACACAACAAAAAGAAACACAGAAGAGAGACAATAAGAAACACAGTAGGACAGAGAGCTGAGGTGGTGCAAGAGATTGAGCACTCCTCTCCCACTCTGGAAGGTCCTAGGATTGGTTCCTGGTGCTGCCTAAAGAGAAGACAAGCAGACACAGAAGATCACACAGCAAATGGACACAAAGAGCAGACAACAGAGGGGTGGGGGTGAAAATTAATTAATTAATTAATCTTTACCAAAAAAAAGAAAAAGAAAGTGAATGGGAGTGTATGTGAGTGGCCAGAGCCTGGAAACAAGGGTACATTATCCCATTCTCTATGTTTATCCATGTTTGGAAATTTCCACAATAAATAAATAAATTAATTAATTAATTAAAAAGAAAAAACGATGCATGAACTTTCTGCAAACAGAACATAAATCATAGTTAATTCCAACTAGAAATATATTTATAATATATGATAAAATATCATTAAAAATTTTAAATCCATATAAAAAGAGTCAGGGACTTAAAAAAACAAATGTCACTTTTTCCATTTTTCTCCCCAAGTTCAAAGCCTAATTTTTCAAATCAAATATTTTATTTCTGTATCTTGTTAAGAAGGCCTTATTGCCATCAAGTTATTTTCAATTACAAATTTCATATGAGATTTAATCATTATTAACTTTACTTTAGGGTCAGTATGCCTCATTAATCTTATTCTGAACTGAATAAATGGCCAATAATTGGTAATTTTTTTTTTTGCTTTCTAAACATTTTATTTTGAAATACTTTCAAACTTACAAGATAATTAGTAAAATAATATAAATCCCATACAGAGAACTCCAACATCCCCCACCCCCCAGGAAACCCAGGCCCACCAACTTTAACATTCTGTCACATTTGCCTTATCACACTATCTACCCAACAATCTATCTGTTTATATATTTATCCATCCATTTTCTAAACACTTGTGAGTATGTTGTAAACATCATTCTCCTCGAACACTTGCTACCCCCATGTGTATTTCCTAAGAATAAGGTTTCTCATTATGTGACCACCTGAACTGCAGTTAAGAAGTTCAAGAGATTGAACATTGATATGAAGCTTACAGTCTGTATTCTAATTTTTCTTCTATATATCCCAATAATATCCCTTTTTTTTTTAAGATTTATTTTTTATTTATTTATTCCCCCCCACACTTGCTACTTGTGCTCACTTGTGTCCATTTGTTTTGTGTTTTTCTGTGTCTGCTTGTCTCCCTTTGTGGCGTCATCCTGTGGGCCAGCTCACCGCGCCGCGCACTTGCCTTTTGGGGCCTCCCATATGGTAAACAGGAGCCCAAGCAACTGAGCCACAGCCGCTTCCCCCAGTAATAGCCCTTTGAGTCCTTCTGCTCCCTTGATAGATCCCATCCAGGATAATGCATTGCATCTCCCTAAACAGAAACCTTACTTCGATTATGCATTAACTCCTCACTCTCTGTGCCCACATCCTTGACAACCTGTACTCTACTTTTTGTCTCTATGAGCTTGCATATTCTCCCATATTTTTTCTGTAGTTACCATAGGGCTTAAATTTATAAATTTAAATCTATAACATTCTAGTTTTGCTTAGATACCAACTTAACTTTAATAGTATACACAAACTGTGCTCTTATATCCCTCTCGCCCCCACACTTTATGTAGTTCCTGTTACAAATTGCATGTTTATATATTATGAGTCCAAAACCAATTATTTATCCCTACATTTTATGCTTTTGTTTTTTAGATCATGTAGGAAGTAAAAAGTGGAATCACAAACAAAAAAATATACAGTAGTCCTGGCAATTATATTTCCCCCCGTCACTACTCATTACCCTGGAGATCCTTATTTCTTCATGTGGCTTTGCTCTGTCATCTGCTGTCTGTTTTTTTCAACCTGAAGAACTCTCTTTGACATCTCGTATGTGGCCAGTCTAGTGGTGATGAACTCCCTCAGTTTTTGTTTATTTGGAAATGCCTTAATCTCTCCCTCATTTTTAAAAGATAGTTTTTCCAGATATAGACCGATGTATGATATTTGTTATAGATGGATTTAGATTTCCTATTTCTTCTTCAATCAAATTGGGTTGTTTCTATCTTTCTAGGAATATTTATCATCCAAGGTGTCTATTTAGTTGACATAGTATTCTCTTAGAATGCTTTCTGTTTCTGTGAGGTCAGCAAGAATGTCTTCTCTTTCATTTATGATTTTAGTAATTTCAATATTCTCTCATTTTTTCTTGGTCAGTCTAGCCAAAGTTTTTCAGTTTTGCTGATTTTCTCAAAGAACCAACTTTTGTATTCATTGTTTTATTTTGTTTTTCTATTTTATATTCCATTAATTTATTCTCTAATCTCTACTTCTTACTTCTGCTTGGTTTGGGTTTAGTTTTCTTTTTTTTCTGGGTTCTAATTTCCTAAAGTAAAAGGTTAGGTTATTAATTTGAGATTTTTCTTTTTCAATGCAGGCATTACAACTATAAATTTCCCTGTAAGCACTATTTTAGGTTTATCCCATAAATTTTGCTACGTTGTGGTTTTGTTTTAATTCATCTCAAAGTATTTTATACATTCCCTTATCATTTCTTCTTTTACCTATCAGCTGTTTAAACTGTTATTTAATCTCCGTATATTTGTGAATTTCCCCAAATACTTCTTTTACTGATTTCTAATTTCATCCCATTTTGGTCAGATTTTACATTATCATATTTTGCATCTGTTCTGTGGACAGTACATAATTCAATATTGTTTTATATCCAATCTGACAATCTATGTCTTTTAATTAGATTGTTTAATCCATTTACATTTTATGGTATTTTTAATATAGTTGGATTTGTTTACCATTTCACTTTTTGTTTTCTGTATATCTCATGTCTTTTTGTTTTCTCTATTACTTTTTTACTTCCTCTTTTTTTTTTAAATTTTTTTTGTTTGTTCCTTTTGTAATAAGTAAGAATTTTCCAGCAAAACCTTTTTATTTCTTTAATGATTTATTTTCCTTATATATTTTTATTTAATTTCTTACTGTTTTCTCTAGTGTTTATGCTATACATCTTAACTTATTAGTATATACTTCATATTTATACTAACTTAATTTCAGAGAGATACAAAAACTTACTCTTATAAAGCTCTATTCTATCTTCCCTTTTGGGGGCTAGATATTACACAAACACACACCCCCACACATAACTCAGCAATACATTTTAATAATTATTATTTTATATAATGTTATGTCTTTTAAGGAAACTGAAAGAAAAAAGGAAACAAACATATATTTACAGAGTTTGTTATGTTAATCTCCTCATTTATCACTTCTTTTTCTTTTCATTTATCATTTCTGATTCTGGTTCTCTTCATTTCTTCGTGTGGATTTGAGTTGTCATCTAGTATCATTTCTTTACTCCAATACAACTTTTGGAAAAATGTAAAAACATCATGGTATTCAGTCAATGCAGTTGAGATGTTCACAGTGTGATGTGGTCAATCTCACCTCAACATAAGAATCAGTTTTTGTGATGACTGAATATGTATTCATCTGAAAATTAATCAACTCAGGATATAATATTTGGAAAGCAGTTTTTAAACTGTAAAGTTCTGTGCAAATGTTGGTGATAGTTATTTTTTTCTAAAAACCTAATAACTAGCATGTACAATGCACTTTTGTATACATTGAGAGGGGACAGAAGATATATGAGACATGGCCCGTGCTCAAAGTGTGTTTACAATTTCCTTGGAAAGATAACACATTAAAATAATAGTTTATGGTAATAAATTATATGTATGACAAACAATAAATGCTCTGGGAGATTTTGCTGGCCAGACATGGTCAAAGAACTCATTTCAGAGGACTTGGGATTTAGATTCACCCTTGGAAGATATACTATTCAAAGAGAAAAAGAAGACTGCAAGGTATTCTCAGGAGAGGAGCTAAGTCAAAAAATATAAAAAGAGAAAGAAAGGGAGGAAGGAAGGGAGGAAGGAAGGAAGGAAGGAAGGAAGGAAGGAAGGGAGGGAGGGAGGAAGGAAGGAGAAAAGAAAGTAGAAGGAAGAGAGGGAGGGACGGAGAGAAAGAGACACACATACAGAGAGAGAGAGATCAGGAAGGAGAGCTAAACACAAAGTGATAAGATAGGGTCCTTGAATGCCAGACAAAAGGGTTTAGATTTATCCTTAAGATAGCATATGTTCTGAAAGAGTCTTTACTTACCTAGCAGTCAGGGCAATTATTCATGGCAAAATAAAGCAACATAAAAGTTTATTATTATTATTTTTGGTTACTTCAGAAATATACAAATGAATTGGAGTACCAGAGAGAAAATGATCCAAGGGAAGCTCAGACAGGTAGTAGGCAGAGTGATTTCAGCTGAAACTGGAGACCTGGCAACATCTGCTGCTCAGAGAAACAGGGACTAGGAATTCTCAATTAGCCAGGGATGGGCTCCTGTCCCCAGACCAGAATGAGATTCTAATAAAAGTGGGGGCCACATTACCCAAGACACTATCTTTCTAACTTGGTAATTAAGCTGACTAGTTCAATTCTCCACCTACAACCAGAATTTACCTGCCTCTCATTTCCCCCATGTTTCACTCACTATGTTGCATTATCTATTATTCTATTCTCCTCTAGAATGAAAACTTTGAAGCACAAGATGGTGGTTTATTCTCCTTTGTATCCAGTATATAGTAAGTGCTTAATAAATATCAATTCATGGAATCATACCCATAGACATAACCTGAACAAGGAAGAGCAGTAGAGTGGGACTCAAAGGAGATTAGTACATTTCTGGGATGACGACCTTGCTGGTATTGTAAGATTAGAGGGAGGACAGTAGAGCTCAGGGGCTTCAAGAAGGTTAGCCTTGTAGGCTGAGCAAAGCCATATGCTAAATCTGTTCCATTGAAATTGCCAATCTTGGTGGAGTTGATCCCCAATGCATCCTACATGGGATGAAATTCATTGTACTGAAAATGGCTCGACCCAGAGGCTTCTGTGGGTGATTTATTATGAATGGTCTGGGAGAGATGTAGGAGAGGCCAGGGAAGTGTGATGCACCCAGAAAGAGCCATTAGCCCTGAAGTAGGCATAATGAGGTCTGAGTGATTGTTAGATCCCCTCAGGAAAATGCATTTGTGATGTGTGAGGTCTTGAACTATGGGATTACATGATGCAGAGCTCAAGTGGGGAAAAGGAGCAACTGGTACATTGAGGTCAGAGTGACTTAACCTTCTCACTAATGCTCAGTACATCCGAAGCATTTCTGAAAGAGTATGCAAGGTTATTTCCGATGCCTGAGGGGGAGTAGAAGGCTAGAAAGGAGGAGGAGGAAGAGGAAATGGAAGAGGGATAAAGAACAGGAGGACACAGAGGTCTAGTTCCCAACGCCCCAGAAGTCAGGCATTCTCTCTCTCTAGGGTCCTTCTCTAATGGGGAGACTCCTAACAAACATAACCAACTTTATACCATTCTTCCGCCTCTGTTTCACTCATGAGGACTTTTCACTCCCTACAGCTCAAAGCCCATCTCTTTCTTGGAACCTTCCAAGATGCAAAAGATGAGCCTTGACAATCCTGGCCTGCTTGGATTTGGGAGTCCCAGCTGCTTTTTTCCTGGACTTGTCCTTCTAGACACCTTGGATAGGTACTTATCTCCCAACCCACACACAAACCCTGCTTACCTTTATCCAATATATGATGTAAATACCCCTGAGGACTGCTCCTATAATCAGAGTATTCATTGTAATTGCACATCTTTTTCATTTATTCAACTGTTTCCTGAGAACCTCCTGTGTGCCTGACATTGGGAATACAGAGGCAGGCAAATCAGTGTTTCACCCTGTTAAAAGTTTCTCCAGACTTCTCCCTTGGTGATTAGGTAATCAGCTCCCCTTTGGCATTTAAAAGAGATCAAGATTTACAAATACTTACTCTCCACCCTATTGTGTAAATTGAGGTCCACCCACAGATTTCTTTTACCATTTATGAAAGGGTGTTCAGAGATGCCTTAGGTGAGGATGATGAAAACACAAAACCAAGATCTGATCCACAAAAGGAAAACAAGTTTGAATTTATCTTCCTCTTATCTTTGTTTGCTCAAAACATAGTCTATTCTAATAGCATGAACATCGTTTCATCCAACAAACATTAATGAGCATCTGCTTGTGTCAGGCACAATATCAGGCTCTAGGAATGCAGAAGTGAGAAAGACTGGTCATCAAGGAACAGGTATGTAGGTCACCATGACCCAGAAGAGCTATACAGACTGAGAGAGGAATCTAATATGTTCGGAGGAGGAAGAACATGGATCTGGACGAGGAGTCAGGCAAGTCTCCATGGAGGCAATGGCCTTGAGCTAGAGATTGAAATGCATGGATGATGGGTAGGGGGTGGAGAAAAAGAGTTTTCCTCAGACCCTGGGTGATGTTGAACCTGATCTTCCCTCTTCAATACAAGATGGAAAACAACAGCAATCTGATCCCACTTCAGCCCCTAAGGATTTCACCGAGACTTGGTTACTGTACTCACTCCCACCCAAGCCAATCTGAAGGCCCCAGTGCTCTGGTCACTCACTCACATAGGAAGCCCTTTGACCCACATCCCAACTGTGCACATGAATCCGGTCCTGGAAATTGTGAAACATCTGGATAGATCATCTGCCCCATGGCTTTCCTCCAATAACATGTAGCCTAGAGGCTTCAGTTGGAGGACTGTATAAAAAGACCTCCCCCTCCTGAACCCACATGGCCTCCAGTTCCTCCTGGGATGACTTGCTTGCACATCTTCCTCTAAGGTAAGGTTACTTCTGGGTGGAAAAACATTTGGATGTCTTTCACTTAGGTGCCACCAAGGCAGTCCCGGTCTCTCCTCTTGTGTCTTCCCAAGGAGCTGATAAGCCAGGTAGGAAAGAATGAAGTAGGGAGAAGGGAAGGGAGTCCCTGAAAAAGACTCCAAATGATCTAATATGGGAGAAAACTATTGAAGCTAGAAGGCTGGAGAAGCAGAGAAGAGACAGTTGGGCCATAGGAGTCTCAGGACCGAATGAGACTGAGTGTGGGAAGAGCAGAGACTTGGTTTTTCTTGCCCTAAGGTCTGGGGTTCTGCTTCCTTTATTCTTGGTCACAGTGGGCAATGGCTTGGGATAAGTATGCTGTCAGCTCAACTAGGTAGCATTGTTTTTTCCTTTTTAAGAGGAATCATAAGTTATTAGTTTGGTTTTGGGTGAGTGAGTCCCCTGGGAGTTCCCACCAGAACTTACTTCCCTAATGTTTAGCCCTTTTGAATCCATTTTCTTTTTCTTAGTGGGATGAATTTCAGCAGGTCATAAATGCTTGTCTCTATTTTGTACAGCTCCAGCTTATGGAGAAGAGAAAATAGACACCCTAGCTCCCTGGGTCCTTTATCTGACAACCTGCTCTTTTTCCTTCCAGCTTCGACCCATTAACCTAGCAATGTCACAGCAGAAGCAGCGATATTGTGAGCCTACAAATGCTCCAAAATGCTCCCCTCCCCAATGCCTAAGCCCCTGCTCTGCTCCTTGTTCTGCTCCCTCTTCAGAAGGCTGTTGTCTTGGTTCCCAAAGGCCCAAGGCTCAGAGCCTGGCCTTCCCTAGGAGAGCTCGCCGAAAGCCCCGCTGCCTCAGTGGTGGCACCGTCTACCACTGCAAAGAGGAGGAGTGCTAAGGAGACCTCGGGTCCAGCGCAGAAGGAACACCGGCACAGTTGTTCCCTCCTTGCCCAGGATGTGTACTAATTCTGATTGGGAGTCCAGAACTTCTACCTCTTTAGAGGGCAGTGAAACACTTCCAAACCTTCAGCTTGGTAACAATAAAGCTTCTCTGTTTGAACGATGGCTTCGTGAGTCCTTGGAGTCTCTGCTCAGAAGCAATGACACCTCCTTAAGTGGATGCTGCTACTCTCTTTCTCCTCCTAAGACAGTTGGCAACATTTTTTGGTTTTGGATTTAGTCTTAGTTCCAAGAATCCTCATAGCCATCAGTCTATGTCACTGCATGAGTCTAGCATTGAAGGACTCGATGCAATAAACATATGTTGAGCAGCTGTTGTGTACTGGGTTCTGTGATTTTCAGATCTAAGTATGAGATTTGTTCCTGCTCTAGAAGCACTTACAATCCAGTGGGAGAAACAACATATAGTCTAGATCGAAACATGTGGATTAATAAATAAATTTTAACCTGATTAATTTACTTATTTTTACTTCTCTCTTTTCTCCAAATAACTTTAATAAAAGTACAAAATGTCAAGGACACAAGGTGCAGATCAAAAGCAGTGACCTTAGAAGGGGAGCTCAGGAAAGAAGAGAGCATCCCACTTGGTGGGGAGTAGGGGACTTCCTGTGATAGGTAATACTTAAACAGAACCTTAAAAGGTGATAGAAGATACAGCATAAGAAAATGCATTGAAGGTATGGCACTTGCCAATGTCACGAATTTCAATTTGGCTGGGCTGCTAGGTGTGAGATGATAGATGTGGAACAGTTCAAAAGCCCATTCCTTACAAGCTCAAACAGGTGAGTTTCCCAAGCTTCAGGTATAACACTCAGCCAATCAAATGTTTGTATTTCTGGAGAATGTCTGGGTCCCAGCCCAGGGTCTACATAACTTGAGTAAGGGTAGACCTGACATAAATTATAGGGTTTTGGAGGGAGCTTGAGGCCCAATTGTGTTGATTATCAATAGAAGTTGTATGTAGAGAATTTTAGTTGATCTGTTCTGGCTGGGGGGGATGGGGGGGGGCACCAAAACATTTTTACACCAAGTACTCAACTCAATAGAATATCTTGTCATGACCCAGGGCAGAATATCAGATTCTCTATCATCTCCAGTGCACAGGATGCCCATTTCCAGAGCCTAGTAATCCTCCTATGGGAAATGATTTTACTCCTATTATAATAAATCTATATATGGATATATCATAATTATATATAATTATGTTTTCATATGTGTATTTTTTTCCATTAAACCAATGATGCATACATGTATAAAGATTTATTAATGTAGATAAGCTAAAGGGAGACAATTAAGGCCAACCTAAAATATTATCACCTAAAAATAACCATTGCTAAAATTTTTATACATTTATTTCCAAACCTGATAGGAATCACAAAATGTGATCATTTCAGAATATTTTATAAAATATTTTTCCACTTAATATAATTTTCAACACTTTTCCATGCTAATGAATGCTGACCAACATTATTATGCTCTATTATAATTTACATAGTTAGTTCCCCCAAATTGGACACTTATGCTGTTTCCACTTTTTAACTGTCTAGACAACAGTAAAATAAACCTTCTCAGTGGTTATCATTCTTAGTAATTTTCTTGGGATAAATTTTTAGAATTGAAATTCTACAATTGTCAAAGACTATGCAGATTTTTTTAGACTTTCCAGAAAGATTGCATTTTGGGGAGCAATTAAAATGCTTCCATTTAAGAAAATCATATTGGGGGAAGGTATTCATTTTGTTGGAGAGCAAGAGCAGGTACTACATTGAAACATTGCACCAGCACGAAGAGGAAAAGTCCTCTTTGTGAGAAGAAACACTTCCTGAAAAACATCAAATATCTCTCAATTTTACTAGGATGAAATCTATATTTTTAAAAGGTTAAGATGCCTTTAGCTGATAGGTTTTCAAACACCCTCAATTTTGGATGTTCATTATGTTTGTGTGAGAGATTTCTGGAAAGAATCTCATATGTCCCTAGGAAAAAAGACCAAAATATCAATGTCTGGTTGATAGTGTCAAGCTTAATATATAAAAACATCTTTTCTCTAGGTTTTATTTTTATTCTTTATTGAAGAAAAGTATTCACCAACCCCGCCCCCCTCCCCAAGTGTGTCTTTCTCTAAGAGAAATTAGTTAGAGAAGAATATTACATACTATTTTGGCCTATTAAAGTTTTCCTAGTCAGTACTTGGATTCTCTATGTTAATTGTTCAATATATGTATTATTATTACGTAAGAAACACTATTTAATCTTTATCCAACTGTTTTCAAAAATACTAAATTGAACAGAAACCAGTAAATTGATTATTAATTTTCTTCATAAAGTTATATGTTTGACATCTTCACATTTTCTACAATATGTCTGTACCTTAGCAATGTCAATATTACGTGTCTTTTTAGTATGGATTTAGTATGGCTTTATTTTAATATTGCGCATACATTATATCTTTGTTTAATCACAATAAGTAATAAAAATACTGACTTCATATTTTATACAAAATGTCCTATATATACAAATGTACATAGATTTTTTTTAAAAAAGTTAATGAGAACAACAAAATTAGGTTAGTGGCACAATTATTTTTCTTTCTAAATTATCTGTAACCTTATGCTTTAATAAGTGTTCAGTACCAATGTATTTTTAACATTTTCTCATTCAAAAATTTTTGTTTTGACAAAAACATCATCTATATTTACTGTTTAATATGTTCTCATGTAATTTTTAAAAGGTCTTAAATGCTGGGCTGTATGGGCTACAGAAAGCACATGAGATTTTTTAATGACTTTATCTGAGTTGTTAGGTCACCCAGGGACTTTTGTCCCTTAACAAGTCTTAATTCCAGTCTTCTATCGAGCGAGTGCCTACAGGGGAACTGAATTTGAGCCCAGCCACCCCTCTCCAGTCGATCCATTGTCTCAGAGCACCCAGGTTTTCCTGGATCTCTTGTCAAGACAAATGTGCCCATCTTCAGGCTGGCCCCATGGTCAACCTCTAGTGAGGCTGGCCTGGCACACTCCCTAATTATAAAACATTTTTAATGGCTATTATTTCACAATGTCTGCCAAATCATATTATATATTATAAAGTTACTGATACAGTCTAACTACTAATAAAAAAGTCACTGCTTTTATTAATTCATGTAATGATGTCACAAATAAAATATTAAAATAAAATCATCCTGAGGTGATAGAAACCCTGGGATGCTAATTCTCTCTCTGAATCAGTGGGAAGTCAAGAAATATTGAAATACTGCCTAAACTTGATGGATGAGGAAATAGTTTTACTGTGGTACTTACAGGTATAGAAGTAATCAGTGATATTATTAAATGTAAAGCCATGGCTAACGAAGGTGGAGGGAGCAGTGGGAGGATACAAGTGAACATAATCCCTTATTTTTCACTGGGCAAGTAAATAAATACTGCTGATAGAAGGGAAGGAAATAAATGCAAAAGCACATTACTTAGAGTAAGAATTAAATTTTTTATATTATCAACTGTGGGATGGCTTTTTAAAAATTTTTCATGTAAATGTATCCCTTTTATTCTATAAATAAATAATATTACATCCCACTTTTTCTTACATCTGTAAGGGTCTCCAGCTCAATCCCACTTAGCACAGTGAGTGCAAGTTCAGACATCTGTCACATGAAATCCTTTTCAAACCTTTGGTAACTCTGAAACATTATGCAAATTTCTTTACCTTTTTATGCCTCCTTTTTCTTATCTAAAAATAGGTTAAATTAAAAATATCTGCCTCATGAGGCTGGAGATGGGATTATGTATTGTAGGTAACATAATTAGTGCATATTTAGTTCAATAACTGTTGGTTGTTAGTAATATTGGGGTGTACTCTGTTTTTAAATACATTTTAGAACAGCTTTAGATTTACAAAAAAGTTGCAAAGATAGTGCAGAGAATTCTTTTATACATACACCCAAGTTTTCCCTAGTATTAACATCTTATATTAAGTAAGTCATTAATGAACCAAGATTGCTACATTAGACTGGGATTTTGGGTTTTGGGGAAGAAGATCACAGAGACACAGTGTCATTCTCATCCTCAAGAGTCCGTGGCACTGCAGCTGTTGATGCTGGCCTCACCTGGCTCAGGTTTCTCCACTGTAGAGGCACCCCTCCCTCCCTTTCCACACTGCGCTCTCTGGAGGAAGGCATTGTGCTCAGCCAAGCTGAAGCACTGGGGAGCCATGGTCCACCAACTGGAGGGGCCGGATCCACATAGCGGGTTTGGAATTCTATAGAAGAGACTTGCCTATTCTAAGTATGAACTCATTAATATTGAATATATATTTATTTTAAACTTTGGGATATAATCCAATGCTATGTTATCTATTTTGCTGCTCATCTTGTTCCAGCTTTGGCCACTGGGAGCCCTTTCATTTGGCTTTGTGCTACTTTGACATAACCCTATCGGTTTGTTTTTGGAGCTCCCCCTTATTTTTTGGTGCTATAAGATGCTTCAGACTCATCTTGTATAGTCTCTGACCTAGGCCTAGAAATGAGCCATTTCTCAATGAGCTATGGTTCCTTTTGTTGGCGAATGGTATTAGAAACCAAGATTTGTATGCTGGTTGTGCTCATTGCTACTGGGTGCCATCGCTTCCAGGCCATCTCAGCAGACAGAGCTTGGGAATATATGTTTGTATACTAATAAGTGTACAAATCTATAATTAATTCTATATTTATCCTTTTGCATCTATGTTAAGCTAGATATGTTCATCCTGACAGCTTAAGTCTAAAACATTATCACATGGTTTATCCCAGCCTCCTTCCTTTGTTTATCTGTAAGCTTCCACCCCAAGAGTGACAAACTGGTTCCCAATATCTTATTCATTCACCCCAGTGGTACATGTATGGTGTGCTTCATTTTGAAAATAAAATTATTAAATACCCAGGAGCCAGTGTATACTGGATGAGAAAGTTTCTCTTACCTCCAGATGTTATGTAACATTTTACACTGGAAGAAGAAAGAATGAGTGGGTCAGAGTCCTAGAAGTTGGAGACCTTGAGGTAAGGGCAGGGGCATCCCAGAGATCAAGGCGCTGAATAGAAATAGTTGATCATTCCTGGAGGACCTCCACCTGCCAGAGGTCATCTGCCATTCAGCACGTTCTGTTCTGTAGACTCTGCCTGGCTTCTCCTCCAGCCACCTCACCATAACAGACCTAATTTTTGTGAACAAGCTTCCATCCCATGGTTTAGCCACAAAGAGAGGTCGTGGATACCTTGTGTGGAAAGCTTCTTTCCATGCTGAGGCGCGTTGCTCAAACCATTTCAGAATTTCCCTATGAATCCAGGCAGCAGGGAGCATAGCACCTCTGTCACAAAAATACGAGCAGTAAAGCAGAAAGCGGGAGAGAAAAGAGGACAAATACAGACCTACTTTGTTGCCACAGGGCAGTCTAATTTTTGGTTCTAAGTTTCCTGGCAGAAAAAATATAAAGAAAAAAAATGGCCTTCTACACACTTCTTTTGTTCTGTCTTCAAGGGAAGGTTAGTCCTTCCTGTCAATGGATTTTAAAATAAATTGTTTGTAATGATTAGCTATACAATTAAAAACACCCTTGAACAAACATTCAGATGGATTTGACAAACTGCTGTGGTTTTGCCTCCCATTTTAAAAAGCACATCACAAGGACACGAACAGATATTTGCACCCTAGTGTTCATTGCGGCATCATTCACAATTGCCGGAAGATGGAAGCAACCTAAGGGTCCATCAACCGATGACTGGATAAACAGAATGTGGTGTGTGCATACAATGGAATAGTATTCAGCCATAAAAAGGAATGAAGTCCTGCAGCAACATGGATGAGCCTTGAGGATATTAGGTTGAGTGAAATAAACCAGACACAAAAGGAAATAAATAAGAAAGACATCACATTAAAACAGGATGTTGATGATGATGTGGGTGAAGACAGAGGAGGTAAAACAAGAGTACAGGAAAGCAAAAAGAGCAGAATTTCTCACATCTAGTCATAGCTTGTCTTTGTCAAAGAAAAACACTATCCAGCACAATGTTAAACAGGCAAGGATGCCTTTAATCAGGGCTGCAATCGCAGGGGAGAGAGTAGAAATCAGCTCCTGGGAAACAATGGACAGCCAGCTTTTTTTATTTTAAAAAATGTTTTATTTTACAAGTATCCGATACTGTCATTTCGTTTGCTGCTCACATTTTTCCAGTTTTAGGATAGCCATCTTTTTAAGGGCTGGGAGTAGGTTGGAGGAAAAGCTCTGAAAGATAAGGGGGGCTAATCACTGGGTACGAGTGAGGGATTTCCTGAGGTGGCAATTAGGGCTATTTGTTTCGTGGAGATAGGTGTGGGATATACTGGGGGTGTGATTAGAACCAGTTGGTTTGGAATGTTTTCCTGTGTGGTGATTAGGCCACTTGGAGTCTGCAAGGCCTGGGAGACCTGAGAGGGTGATAAGGAGCTGCCTAGTTAGGAGCCTCCCAGGGACCTGGGGAGCTGGGAGAGGGAGAGAGGAGCGGGAGGTCAGGGGTGAGTTTCATATTTAGAATAGTTAAGGTGGAGGTCTTCCTCCCTTCTTCACTTCCTTCCTCCCCTCCCCTCCCCTTCCCTCCCTTCCTCCCCTACAAAATTCAGTTTTTCCATAAACAATAATAGTCTCACAGTGTTGCTAAGAGAATAAAAAATCCATGTGAATACTGTATAAATGTGGGGATGTGCTCTGAAAGTATGAACTGCTTAGAGCCACAGGTTCACGGAATGGCAGAGCAGAGAGGTCTCAGGTCACAGATGAGGGCACAGGCCCAGAAAGTCTGATCAGCTTGCCCACGGCTTCTTAATGCCTCCCCACCGTGCACTCTTAGGGTTTGTTGTACTGGCCTTCTCAGGTAAAGCTGACACTACTGACCCACCTTCAGCTGGAAGCAGGCTTTGAGGTGAGGGGTGATGTGAAAGGGAGAATCCCATTTCCCTGAGGAGGACCATGAGTCCTCTCCCAGTTCTGTTTGCCAGAGTCAGACCCAATTCTTCTGCCCACACTGAGGTTCTGTCCCACACGTGGGATGTTCAAAGCCCTGAATGATCAGGCAGAAGGAATATCCTTGTTTTCCTGTCTTTCATCACTTAGGAATTAGCTGGACAAGAATTCCATGTATGCCAACACTGGCCTGGCTGGGACCTCACCCTCCTATTAAGGGACACACCCAGGACATGTGGCAGGAATCCCCAGCATCCTTGAAAATTCAGGCAGGCAGAATGAAGAAGAAGTGCATGGGCGGAGGACAGCAGAGCCCAGGAAAGCACCAGCTGTGCCCAGACAGGACCTGTCCAAGCAAAGTCTCTCCTACCACCTTCCAAAGGGTCCCTTTTCCTACAATCACATTAATACTGAGCCGTCCCCAAGCCCACGTGTGATCCTCACCTCCCTAGACCTGCAGCCTGGCCTTGCCTCTTGGACTTCAGCCTCTTAAGTAACCAAGTCAAGGTATTTAAGGCCCTCTGTCCTGAATAATCTTTATGAAATGTGAATCTGACCATGTTCCTCCTGCTTAAATGGTCAAGGATGACACAATTGTCTCTGACCATACTTTTGAGCAGCATGATTGTGTCAAGCTAAATTGTAGGGTCACCCTTAATATATAAAATGGGTATTACACTGACTGCAGCAAGGGGTAGGTGGAAGGCTCAGATCAGTCTGCTCAGGATTCCCTCCTAGGTAGTCCAAACAGCCAAGGATTAAGGATTTTAAATGTTTTGAGGATTGAGTATTAACACTAATATTATTTAATTGATCGATTGATTAAGGTTTAAAATATTTTAAATGGGACTCAAACTTTTGATGAATCCCTATAGGACCTCCCTAGAGACTCAGGGTTCCAAGGAATATAATTTGGAAATGATTAATATATAGGCTAAAGCCATATAACCCGCCAATTAAAGCTCTTAATGTTCTGGGCCCTTCCTTCATGGGCAGCCTTGTGTGCCACCTCTTCCCCTTATACATCCAATATTATGGCCCTTCTCCATTTCCAGACCATCCCAGATTCTTTCATTCCTCTCTGTTTTTACACTTGCTCTTTCCTCTTCCTAGAAGATCAGTGTTCCCCCTTGCCCGTGAAGGGGGTACCTTTGACTTGGTTCAAATCCTCACCTTTTCTGAAGAGCTGCTCTGTCTTTGAAGCGCTCCCCAGTCTTATTTTCAGGGCTCTGTCATTGACTGTTGCACTGTACATGGCTTTACATGGTATAGAACATGGAAAAAGTATGGGTCTTGGAATCAAGGCACTGACATTTGAACTATGAGTATATTATCTAACCTTTTTTGAGCAACGGTCTTTTTAAATCTGTAAAATGAGATTAATAATAAGAAACACATTGTGCTGTGATAATACAAATAACATGCTTGACAGATGGTATGTTGAGCAGAAATTTTAATTCCCTTCCTTCTCTCCAATCGTTTCACTTATACCAGTCCCTAACAGTAAGAAAGTATCTTAACCTTCTTTGCATTCACAAAACCCTGCATATAACAAGCACTCAACAAATAAATTAATGCCTTTAAACTTATATTTGAAAAGTTACTACAAGGAAGAAGTTTCTGTTAGAATAAATTATTTTTCCTTATTGAATCAGACATATTAGATTAATACAAAAGAATGATGTTTTCCAGCCCCTTTTAAAATTATTTCTAATATTTCTAGTGGAGGCCCTTTGCAAGGAAAGGACATGATTTTACCCATCTCTAGAGATCCAGGTGGGTTTCAATAGCTCACACTCTTAGCCAGGGGAGGTAGAGCCAGACAAGTGTCACATCCTATATAAACTCTGCTTTGGTTTAACAAGGCAGGGTATTAATAAGGAAATTCTTCTAATAGGTGGAATGAACGGAATAGACTATATGGAGTACTTCCCTCACAGTGTAACTTACCTTCAAATATTTCACATCCTCACACACCAACCATCACTTCTCCTCTTTTCACCAAGTTTTCCACCACTCCCACTCCCTGTTAAAATATGTCTAGGGAAAGGCACAAACCAGAAAAGGGGCACCTAGGCTGGAGGGTTAGCTCCCTAGATACCTGATGTCCACAAATTCAAATCCAGAGTTGAACATACACTTGAGGTCATTGGATACAGTCTTTTCTGAAACCCAAAAAGGAGAAGTGGTTCTTGTCCAAGGCACACACCAGGGAGTGGCAGAGCCAGGACCAGCCCCCTGACTTACTGCAATGGACTTGCTGCTGACCAGCATGTCTGACTCCATCCTGGGAGCAGAGGCCCACACCTCTGCCTCATGCGCCTGCCTCTGATCTGGTCTCCTGGAGTACTCTCTCTCTCTCTCTCAAGGAGTGAAAGGAGGGCATACCTTTTGCTTCAGCCACAGATAAGTTATTAATTCATTAACAAGTATTTATTAAGGGCTTACATTATGTGAGGCACTGTGTAGGTGCTGGGGATAAAGAGTGCGGATAAAGGCAAACATTGAGATTCCATACTATCCAGGATGACAGATATTGAAAAATAAATACAAGCACGATATTAAAAGAATACAATGCATTATGGGAGCATTTGATAGGAGAAACTAACATAATTAAGTTTAAAGATGCAAGGCTCCAGAGTAAAGGGGTAGATCCTGGCATGGAAAAGACAAGGGAGTGTTGCACCTATATAACTGAGGAAGTTACACAAAGGATGGTTGCAAGTATAAGCAGGTTTGAAGACTTGCTAGTGGGAGGCTGAAATACTCTTCCTTTGACAGCTTCTGTTTGCTCCATGAAGTACAGGCACTATCATTTATCTAGGGGCAGTGTGGAAGGTTTGTTAAGATTCAAGAGAGAAGAAAAGTCATTATGCATGCACTGTCTTGAATATGGGGATAACCAAGCAGTGTTTTGGGCTCAGCCCATGGATATGATCATAATTTTATAATGGTGTCAACCTGCCAAAGTGACTTTTTTGTTCTTGTGTGTATTTTCATAGCAGAATTCAGTCAGGTTTGGGGTTTTACATTGACAAGCCAAAAGGGCAAAGACGTTTATTATATTGGCAAAGAGTGCTTGGAATGATTGAAATCAAGCTGGGTGTACAGTAGGATGGAGACAGAAGGCAGCTGGTGGACAGGAAGACAGTAGAGTCCCCTGAATGTAACTAAGCAAGTTGAAAAGAAGGGGCTGGGATCAGAAAAAATGGATGCCTGGATTTGTGGTCTCAGAGAGTGAAGAGATCTGGCTTCCAGTTCACATTCTGCACAACTGGAGCATCTTCTTTTCTCTCTCTGCCTCAATTTTCTCACCTATGTGTAGAGTGTAAGAAGTGGCCTAAATCCCTTTCTGTCTGGGCCTTTCTATGATGTTGCATTGTTGACCAATATTTAGTTACTTTGTTTTTGGAATCAGGCACATCAAGCCCTCTACAGTGGTCCAGGGTTGCTTAGATTATTGGTTCCAAATTTGTTGATGAAACCCACAGAAATCCTTATCTATGCTTTGGGTTGATCCAACACTTGTGACTTTAGATTTTCTGTTAAATCATCTTTTGGATTCCTCCAGAAACCCTAATTTCAGTCCCCAGGTTATCCCATTGTAAACTCCTTTGTAAATCATGATCTTCTTATCTTTATGGAAATACTGCCATTTATGGAGGGGAGGGATGCTCTGGAAAGATATTCATGCGGAATTGGCAGTGACTGAGAGTGACAAAGTGATAGAGCGGCAGAGACACTGGAAGTTGTGGGAAGTTGTCATCCAACCACTTGGTTGGGAAACAACTTTCATATCACCTGTGGCTCATTCCCTCTAGTTGGGTACAGGATACGTATAAAAGGCCTCAGCTCATGGTGTCTCCTGGGTTTGACTTTTCCATTGCTTGCCCAAGGTTAGGAGGACAAGGTGTGGGTTTTTATTGATCTGATGGCAGCCTTTGGGCTCGCTGTGATGGCAGCAACCCAGGTGAATGGGACAAGCCACTCCAGATCGTAGGAAAAGGGAACTAGCTGGTAATTTCAGGAGGTCAGGCTCATAAAAATCACAAGAAGTAGCAATCCCAGAAGGGGTGGACATTAACCAGATATTGGGGGGGGGGAAGGGAAGTTGGTTGGTAGGACAGGAGATAGTCACAGAAGGCTAATAGTAAGATCATAGGTGGAAACCAGAGACAAGGAAGGAAAAAGGGAGATGAAGGGAGGTGGTATAGTCACCGACTGAGACCTAGGATTCTTTGTCTTGAAATGTGGTTTCTAGAACACATATGTTCAAGGGTGTGACAAAAAATAATTTAAGATTTTGGTGACTTCCAAGTTCCCTAAGCTGCTGCCATTGAAGTCAGGGGTCTTGGGAGAACAAGGATTAGTAGGAGACTGTGTTACTGAATTCTAACATACCCACTGCCTGATTCCTCCTGTACCAGGAAACCAGGCTACTCTGCTGTTGTTTTTTAAATGGTCCCTGGAGCCACAGAATCAAGTGCAGAATTTCAAGTTCTGTAGACAAGTAATAATAATAATAACAAAAGTTCATATTTGCTGGACTTTGAAAATATCTGCATTGTTTTTCAGATTAACTGAACTATCACCAAGATGTACTGCCAGCAAAGCCAGCAGAAGTACCAGCTCCCTGCCAAGTGTCTCCCCAAATGTTCACCCAGGTGTCCCCCTAAGGTCCCTCCAGCTCCTTCCTCATGCCCAGCTTCACGCCTCCCTGCACCCTCCTCCCACTGTGTTCCCAGCTGCTGTGATCCCAGCTCTGTGCTTCAGGCTTTGGAGGCAGCAGTTGTCTAGTCTCTCACCAACCAGTTTCCAAGAATCTACCTACACCAGCCCCACTGTCCTGACTGCGGTGAAAGTGAATCTTCTGGATGTTCCAGTTGTTACCGTGGCTCTGGGGGTGACTGCTGACCTGCAGCCTTTGAGGAACCTAAGGACCACAACCAAGGACCAGCCCCAAATCGCTGCCTTTTTCACTCTCACACATTTTCTTCACTCTCCTCCTGGACTGAGCTGCCTACCTTTGTAGGTGATGGGCTCCTCTCCTTCTCTGAGAACCTCAGACCTCCTGGCCTTGGCTCTGCCCTAGACAAAGGAGGCCTGAATTCTAGAGAAGACTCTGCTTCTTAACACCCCCTCAGTGTGCAACAATAAAGGTTATCTTTACTGGCACCCTGAGTTTCTTGGTGTTTGTGATCCCCCAGTCTCAGCTCTGTGGAATACCCTTTAGTTGGGACTCAATTAGTTCCACAATAACCCAGCTGGAAAGGAAACTTTGTTGGAGATTCAGGGTCAGAGCAATGTGAGAAGGCTGTGGAAAGGAAAGACCCAAATGGGGGTAACGGGGGGTTGTTTCCAAGAGATCAGTAACACAGCCCATTGCCGCTGCTGCAGGCGTCACCATCACTGGGGTTTCTTCTTGCTCATCAAGGACACTCTGCTTCCCAGCCCTGGAATTCAGCCTCCAGAGTCTTCTGATCTGGGGAAAATCTCAGGCTTGAGAAGGAGGTCACGTGGGGGTAACTGTCGTTCTTGGTTCTCAAGTCAATGAAAAAAACTTCTTGAGCGTATCTACATAACCTTGACAATTTATAAAATTGTGCAGTTAGCATAGGACCCACTGGAGACGACCTTGGTTTTGCTATCCACACTTTGTAGCCTCTGTCAAGTCAGTGAGGCAAATGGCATGGGTTTGGGGCATGTTCTGAGGCACTGTCCTTTCCAGCCCAACAGTGGGACACAGGAAATAACAATGCCTTCTGCCCATCCTCTAGGACTATGGTTCTTAACTGTGGTATAAAGACACACGGGTGTCTCTCAGGCTGGTGGGAGACAAAGGGATGGAATTATATCAGTGCACCAAAAACGTCACATAATCCACAGCTTAGGTTAACCAAGCACAGTTATCAAAACATCTGGGTTCTTGCAGTGGAAAGTCTCACACGTGAATGCCACTCATTAGATGTGTCCTAGGAGAAGAGAGAATGGGAACTGCTGCTCCAGGCCATCCTCTTGGACCAAAATAAATCACTAAGAGTCATGACTGGCCAGACACCTAGGGCACAGTGAGCATTGTGGGTTAGAATTAAGTTTGTGTCTGTGGGATGCACTTTTTTGGTAATTGTAATACTTTATTAACAAAATTCACACAGATTTCAAAATACTTAAAATGCAACATTTTGATTATTAACACATGTACAATTTTACTGCAAAACAATTTCAACTATAAGAGGTAGAGCAAAGAATTAGCACACTCAGAAGTCTGTATGTATACATTAATACAAAAAATCTTCAGCGAGTTGATACCAAAATGATCTCTATCCTATCTTCTAGAATTACCCTTAATTTTTCCATGTCTGAATATTGGGATGCACTTTTTTATGGTGATTAAGAATAGGTTAAATCCATGACATGTTTTATACAATGAAATTTCACAAAATAGCTTTATGCCAGCTAGGTCCTGATACCTGAAATGTCATTTTGCTATAAATCATAAATAACATACATTGAATTGAAATAGATAAATGTTATGAAAAAAATGCAGACAAACTGAACTTGTACCATATCAAAATACATGAGAAAAAATATATACACTGCTAGAGAATAGCTTGTTAAATTACACGCAGTTGACACTGTAAGAAGAATGTCTTCTAAAATCCTTGATTTAGAAATACAATTAGGATCTTTTGTTGATAATGCAATAAAAAAGAGGAATCCAGATATTAATAATCACACTTTATGAATTTGTCTAAAGATTGGCATTATGAAATCTTTATAATAAAATTCAACAGGAATAAGGTTATTGAAAGTCTTTCCATTTTGCCTGTTTTGGTATAATATGTTCAGCCAAGCAAATATGAAGATGACTGACACATACCCAACAGGAGAAAACATCACAAAATATTGAAATCAGCATTTAACACATTATAAAATAAATTGGCAACATGTAGTATTTATATCAACACTGCAAAAGCAATGGCAGGAAAAACTGCCGGCGCTGTGTTTTGTATGGACACCATACTTAAGCTAAAATATGCTCATGTATTTCTGGTATATTGCATAGCTGTTAAGAAATGCTGGCATATTTCAAAGCAATGTCTAACAAAATGATTCATAAAAATTGGATTTAAATTGCCAAATGTTCCTTGTTATTTATAATGAAATGAGAAGAAACAGGGTTTACTTATTATATCACTGATCAATGATAATTGAGAGGAAATGACCTGAAATAAATATTTTAAATGAAATAAGAAATCACCATTTTGTTTGCTGATACAAACTATTCACTAAATATTTTATAAAATGCATCATAGCTGCATCTGCTAGCAAATTTTTCTGGGCAATTTGGCAATACAGTATTGCCATGTTGGGTGTTTAAAACACGGGAACCAAAAAAATTCCATTTTTCTGAAACATTTATGACTACTAATTCATTAAATGAATATTTGTTAAGCACTTGATGTGTACAAAGCATTAGCCTAAGAGTTGGAGATAAAGGTATAATAGGGAAAATAGTTCCTGTCCTCATAGACCTTATCAGTCCAGTGGGGGAAGCAGACAATAACGACACAAGTGGTTAAATGTATAATATATGGGATGGTGCTAAGTAGTATGGAGATAAATAAAGGCTGATTAGTGGGAACAGAGTGATGTCGGGGCTAGGGGAGGCATTTGCTAGTTCATACAGGGGGGCCTGTTAGATAAAGTAGTCTTTACAGAAAGTGACAACACAAGCCACGTGACCTTGTGGAGAAAGAGCCTTTCAGGCAGAGGGACCATGAGTACAGGTGATTATCAGAATGTTCTTTTGTAGGCGACAGGCCGTGATGTGATCATCTATCTCCATGTATGTTACCAGGTTACACTGTGGCGTTTTCCCCCCTTCTGAGGTGGTAATCAAAGACACAGTTTGCTTGTTGTTTAACCAAGTGTCCAAAGCGTTTCCTGTAAGTTATATCATTATAATTTTTTATTCTAAAAAGCTATGCATCTTATATTCTGAAAACTATTAAAAATATACCAGTGTTGATGAAAAAGAAAAGAAAACCTCAGGCAGGAAGATGCTCAATGCTTTTGAAGGCAGCAAAGAGGCCAGTGTTTCTGGAGGGAGGGATAAGAGAGGGAAGGAGGGTGTCAAACGCTGCTGGGGGTTTCTGTTACACCTCGCTTATATCTGCTGATATGGAGATCATCAGTGACCTCAACAAGAGCATTTAAGTGGTGGGGATGAATGCTTAACTGGACTAGTTTAGAGAGGAGTTGGAGGCAAGGTGTACAGAAGACACTTTTTAAGAGTTTTATGGTGGAAAAAAAAAACAGATTATGCAGTGTTGGCTTGAAGTGGATTTGAGATGGAGAGAAAGGGAGAAAGGGTGAGAGAGAGAGACAGAGAAGAAGGAGGGGATATTATAACATTTTTGTATGCTTATAGGAATGATCCAGTAGAGAGAGAAGAAAAATGTGAAGGGGAGAAAGGGGGAACTATTGGTACAGTGGTCTTGGGTAAGCGAGAGGGATGAAATCCAGGACATGGATAGTTCATACATGGTAGAAGGAGGGAAAACAGTATAGGGTACAGGTGCAGGTAGGTTCATAGATGGCATCCATGGATGTTCTGCTTCCATTTTCTCAGTGAAATAGAAAGCATGCAATTAACTGGAAGTGAGGAGTGGGGGGAAGTGGGAGGAGTCTGAGAAGGTCTGAGATATGAATAGATTTGTCTAGGATAGTGGGAGAATGAATGGACTAGAGAAATGTAGTTAGATTACTGGGTCCCTTTAACATTGTGGTCAAGAAACCAGTAGTGAAACCACTCAGCATGGTCGTATTTTTTATTTAGCCGTATTCTGTGGGTTGTGGTAGATTCAGCCAGGGTTGCAGTTCTGCTAGGAGAGTTCACTGCGTGGACAGAGGAGAATAGAGATGTGGGTTATGCAAGTGCGTGGTTATAATGATGGCCCATGATGTTTACACTGGTTAAGAGGACAAAGAATTTGCACTGCTTTGTGAAAATGTCATAGCGTCAGTGAATTGTAGCTTCTGGTAGGATGAAACCCTCTTAGAGTTGGCATACTAGAGGAAGTGAGTTGCTAGTACAGGAGGTGAGGTCTGGAGAGTAGGTTGCTTGAACTTCAGATTATGGAGTAGAGGCAGTTGCTCATAATGATAGCTCTAGACTGGATTGACTAGGAGTGGGTGAGAGGTAGGGTGAAGGATGGGCCATTTAGAGGGACAGAGGCCAAGGAATTATGAATGCAAAGTAATAGGAGATTGTTTTGTGAATATCAAAATCACCAAGGATCATGAGTCAAATGCTAAATAGTCTGCAGCAGAGAGCAGCAGTGAGCGGTGTAATGCACAGCTAGCGCTAGGCCCAAAGGGTACAAAGGAAGGAAGAGTAGAAAGCATCTACCCCATGAGAGTACTGGGGGAGAGGCCAGCGTCCGTCCGAGCAAGCAGAGGGGGACTTTGGAGAGGAGGGGCTGGAGCGTTTTGTTGATGTAGAGCCATGAATCCTTGAGAGCCCTTGTGGGAGGGTTTGGGTGCCGGGAAAGGATAGAAGATGTGGTCCAATAAAGAGATGTGCCCAACTATAGGGGGAGGGATCTTGGTGATGACAGGTGATCAGAGTCTCCTAGGCTTCTTATGCTGACTGAGACAAACAGGCTTAAAGGGCATGATGGGATTAACCCTGAGTGTCATCAAGGCAGAGTGTGGTAGCCGAGTCCTCCCCTCTTTTCACGCACCTTCATTCCTACTGGCTGCGGCAGAATTCGTTCTCCTAAAGTTTACAGTCAGGGACTGGGGCATCTTCAAATGTTAAGAATAGCATTGCTGATTAGCTCACAATATTATATATGTGCAAGTATTATATTGCACATATATCATATCATATCCTATATATCACATCAATTTTTCCACCTATTAACAAAGATTTACATTGTTTAACATATTCATTTCTTCTTTTGACATCAAACATTTTCCAATTAAGGAATGTGAGCAGTTCTTAGACATTGCTACTGAATTGATCTTATTCCCCAAATCCTCCACTATTTCTAAAATATTGGGATTCATCTGGGTGGAAAATTTACTAAAATTAAAAACCGAGCTGCAGAAAACCACAAAAACTAACAAAACCCAGCAACTGTTGGTGCCTCTTGGGGTCATGCAGTATACATTCTGTACAACTCTGTGCAGAGGTCCTGATTACCATTTTCAAAATGTTAATTATGATTTCCCTAATACTAGCCAACCAAAATATGCAGAAATAAAGTGGATGCTAAGACTCATAATAGGACTGCAACTGTCATATCTAATCCATAAATTAATTTTTGCATGTTGATCAAAATAGCTTAATTTTTTGTAATTGACTGACTTCAATTTAACTTTGGAAAATAAACTTAAATGAATAGATTAGCTCTTGTCTGTTTTACATATAGTGGTCCTAATGTAAGATTTTAGCTGAAAAAATGGTTGCAGTTGTTAAAATATTTGAAAACTTCTCCAGAATATTAGAGATTCTATGCTATGCCAATAGGTGTTCTATGAGAAAAAGAATTGCAGGTGATATTTTCATCATAAATGTTAACAATATAAGTATCTGTAGCAGTATGATATTGTTTATGAATTCTAAAAATAGATATTGGATTATGTTTGTGAACTGGTTTGTCCCTCTGGGCATATTGGAATGGATTGGATTCAAAGGTTTCACTCTTACCGGATGGAATTATGATTGGGGCTTTGATTGAGCCATGTCAGTAGGACTTTGAGTCCCTGTCCCCTTGGTGAGAAAAAGATAAAGCAGAGGAATTAGTGAGAGTTTTAATGTTGGGGTCCTGGGAAGTAAACACAGAGAAGCAGATACATGTAGGTTCCATTAGACACTGCAAAGGCCACGAGAAGAGAGACGAGCCATTCGCCTTGTGGAGAGAGCACAGCAGCTGAGCCTGGAGAGAAACGGAGCCCCAGGACGAGAAGAGCCCAAGAAGCCTGAACTCTTGGCCGACTTTGGCAGCCATCTTGCCCCAACACGTGGCAATAGACTTTGGTGAGGGAAGTAACTTATGCTTTATGGCCTGGTAACTGTAAGCTTCTACCCAGATAAATACCTTTATAAAAGCCAACAGATTTCTGGTATTTCTCATCAGCACCCCTTTGGCTGACTAATACAAAATTATTGTGACATAAATGACATTTATATTATTTTCATTCTTAGCATAAAATCTATATATTTTAAAATATATCCTGCCTAACTAGCGAAAACCAGATAATCACCTGATAGAGGATCTCACTAAAGACAGTACCCTTAATGGGGTTCTAATTCACATGCAGAATTTCTGCTTAATCCTTACCTTGATGTGCGGGTACACTGGATGGAAAAGTTCACCAATGTATTTATCTCATTTTTCATTATCAGCACCCGTTTTAAATAACATTATATGTTTATTAAATATTTGGCATTTTGCTACATAAGTTCATTCTCCTTTGATATACTACTGAGAAAATAAATTTGTGGAACCTGTGTTTTTTCTTTAATGCAAGGGAGCATCTTGTGTATTTCATGAACAAAATTAAATGTATTCTTTCATTATTACATTAAAAACATTACACATTCCATGTTCAAATAATTTGGAGAAATGTAGCTCTACAGCAATGTTCAGCACATGTACTTCTATTTATTAATGAATTCTATTCCCACACTGTACTAATTTTAAGTACAATATAATGCAGAACAAAAAGCAAACAGGTTTAAAGATGGGATAATAACTATAAACAGAAATATTTACCCTTTATGTCATGTGGGACCCCTTTCAGGGGTGGGAGGAGTCTAGTTGGAAGACCGGAACTGTCTTAAGTGAAAACAGACAGTGCAACAATTCCTAGAGCTAAGTCCTCTGCAGGCCCTGGAGCCAAAACCAATGTGGAGTGAAAAAGTATCAAGTGTTGATACACACCAGGCCACAAGGGGGCAGTGGCGGAAAGACCACAGGACTTGACGGCAAATGAGGCACTGGCATTTAGTTACCAGCAGTATGGCTTGGAACATGTCTCTGAGCACCATTTTACACATTTGAAAATATAAACAACAACACCGACAATGGTAAAAATTTTTTTAAAGAACTTAGAATATTAGGAATAGAACGAAGGGAAGCTTCTTCAACACGATAAAGAGCATATATGAAAAACCCACAGCGAATATCTTGCCCGGTGGTGAAAGCGTGAAAGCTTCCCTCTAAGATCAGGAACAAGACAAGGATGCCCAGTGTCACCACTGTTATTTATCATTGTACTGGAAGTTTTAGCCAAAGCAATTAGGATTTAAAAAAGAAAGAAAAGGCATTCAAATTGGAAAGAAGTAAAACTTGCCCTATTTACGGATGGTATAATCATATATATAGAGAGAAAATTCTGAAAAATATCTGTAACAAAGCTACTAGAGCTAACATACAAATTCTGCAAAGTGGCAGGGTACAAGATTAACATGTAAAAACAGGAGCATTTCAGAACATTACTTGCATAAACTATAATGGTTTCAATTTTATTTAGGTTGGGCGTTATCTCCTTATGTTTATAGGATGCTAGTTAAATAAATTAACATTTATTGCTGTATTAAATCTTTAAGATGATGAAAATTGTAAGTTCACGTTTAATAAAATTAAGATAAAGATAAATTTCATTGATTGCTAATTGTAATTTAATAAGCTTATTTCAAGTTAAAGTAACTAATCTATGTGGTTATGATTAATTATAAGAAGTTTGTAAAAGCATCTTGTAAACTGAAGTATTTAGATGGCTAACTCCAGGAAGCCATTATTAAATAAAAACCTAAATTGATATTAATCACTAAAAGTAACTTCATAACTGGAGAACCTATCAGAGGCCACCTCAACCTGCATATTAAAGTGGTGGAAAGGAAATATAACCTTGATTACATTGGAAATCTTCAGTTTTCCTAAAATAATGGGGAAAGTAGTTTTTCCTGTACTGCTCAAGTAAAATACCTGTTAATTAATGTCATCATGGTAAAGGTGTAGAAGTAAAAAGCAAAGTACTAAAATAGTTAAGTTCATTTGATATGTTATACATTGCACTGGAAGTGTTTATAAAGAGTATAAAGATTAAAAGGGTTAGACTTCATTATTGCCAAACTCTCTGTGCATTCAAACCAGATTCAAATACACTGCAGGGTGCCTCTCCATTTGAGTATTAACTAAATTGATCACTGAAACAATAAAGGTATCTACTACATCTCTGGTTACGCTCCTGAAGTGGATGGAGAGTAGGTTGCAATTTCAGACTCCTGCAGCAGCTGGCAATGGCTCAATATGGCCAGGTGTGCAATGGACACTGCCTCCAGACTGGCTCTGTTTCACAGCGCCGAAGGGCGCTATGCGGCAGGCTGGTGAAACACTGGAGCCCACCTTCCTAGCCTCTCTCTAGGGTCAACTGTCCTGCAGCATGCTGGCTGTGTGAAGGGCATGCCAAGTGGAGCGATGATTACCAGAGTGACGTAAGTAGAACTTAAACAAACACAGTTGGCATTGTGGCCTGCTCCCATGGAGAGATAATATGCATGGTACTGCAAACCTGAAGTTTAGTTCTGTTAACTGCAGCTCAAAGAGAAACTTATGCCCATTGATTAGTGCATTAATTAGTATTAAGTACTGTACCTATATCTCTTCTATTCTAGATCATCTGCAGAGGGATATTGAGCATGTTAAAAGTCTTGATAAAGTTAATTCATTTTCTAAGTAGTTAATGAATGTGCCTATAAGATAAAGGAATGGCTCTCTTAAGTAATGTCTTTATTTTGCTTCCCATATGCTTGTCTTGTTGTTGCCTACACTGTCTTTGTGAGTTTTTGTCTAGGGCAGTGCCTCTCTTCGTACCTCTCCTAGCTGTCCTAAGCATAACCACTGCTCTGGGAACTGGGGTTGGCAGTTTATACCCAAATCCAACAGGTCCACCACAATCTCTCCCTAAACTTAACCAACATCATAAGAGAGCTCAGGTAAGAATGCGGTTTCCCACCAACTTTGGGAGGGTGCAGCCTCTGAAGGCACCTGGCCTTTCTCACTCTCGTGGTCCAGTATGTCATGGCTGACCCTTCTTTTGGGCATGCTCATCACCATCTTCTTTATCCTTTTATTGGGACTATATATCTTCAAAATTCTAATTAAGTTTATTTCTTACAAAATCAACACCTTATTAATCATGTGGGGATTTCATACAGTTCCAACCAGGGTGCTAAACCCAGCTTCCCTCAACTAAAATAGAATAGCTAGATAGGTTTATGCCATGTCAGGCAGGGACTACGGCCCTAACTGGCAGGAAGTAGCTACAGAAGAAAGATCATCACCTCTCAGCTCCCCTGTAAGAATAAGGGCGTGAACTCTCTGAGGGTAGGGGGTATGGAGGCAGGTTAGTATAGTGAAAGGGGGAAGACAACTAGCCTGGCAGACAAAATGACTGTGAGACCCCACCTGGAAACCTCCCGAGAAGATGGCTGTTGGAAAGATGACACTGCAAGATCCTGGCCGCAAGAACTACATTTGTAACGAGAGAGAAAGACCCAGATTTCTTCAAAAAGCCTCACCATTGGCCCCTGAGAACTGACAGCTGGGGCAACCAATCAGAACAGCAAGCAGCTGGGACCCCATCTCCAACATCATGAAGGGGGAGGAAAGACTTTAAAAAGCCCTGACCTAGGTCCCACCCGTGCAACTCACCTGCACTGTGCCCACGGTACCGTGTACTTCTCTCGTTTTCTTTGTTCTTAATAAACTCTTTACTTCCTTGCCTACCCTAAAAAAAAAAAAAAAAAAAAAAAATCAATAACATTTCAATACTCTAGTAATGAACAATTGAAGAAGAAATCAAGAAAGCAAATCCATTTACAAATACAATTAAATTTAATTCAGGACTAAATTTAACCAAGGATATAAAGGATTTATAGAGTAAAAACTAGAGAACATTGCTAAAAGAAATCAAAGAAGACCTAAATAAATAGAAGGGAATTCTGTGTTGATGGATTGGGAGACTAATATTGTTAATATGTCAATTCTACCTAAAGTAATTTACAAATTTGTCACAATCTCAATAAAAATTCCAACAGCATTCTTTGCAGAAATGGAAAAGCCAATCACCTAATTTATAAAGAAGGGTAAGGAGCCCTGAATAGCTGAAACCATCTTGAAAAAGAATGAAATTGGAGGACTCACCTTTACTGATTTTAAAACTTATTAAAAAGTTACAGTAGTAAAAAAAGCATTGTACTGGCAAAAGGACAAACATATTGCCAATTGATTTTTGCCAAGGGTGCCAAGTTCACTTAATAGAAAAATGATTCTGAGAAAACTAGCAAAAGAAAGAAGATGGTCCCCTACCTCACACCATGTACAAAAATTAACTCAAAATGGATCAAAGACAAATATACGAAACAACACTATAAAACTTCTGGAGGAAAACACAAAGAAGAATCTTCAAGACCTTGTGTTAGGCAATGTTTTTTTCAGACTTTACACTAAAAGCATGAGCTACAAAAGAAAAATTAGATAAATTAGATTAAAATTAGATAAATAATTTTTAATCAAAATTAAAAGCTTTTGTGCACCCAGGGACTTTATGGAAATCACATATCCAATAAGTGTTTAATACCTAGAATATATAAAGAAATCCCACAACTCAACAAAAACAACCAACTCAATTTAAAAATGGCAAGTGACTTGAACGGTCATTTCTCCAAAGAAGATAAAAGGCCAAAAAGCACATGAAAAGGTGCTCAATATCATTAGCAATTAGGGGAATGCAAATCAAAGCCTCAATGAGATACCAGTTCACACCTACTAGTATGGCTACTATTAAAACATGGAAAATAACTAGTGTTAGAGAGGATAAGAACACTCGTTCATTGTTGGTGAGAATGTAAAATGGTGCAGTCGCTATGGAAAACCATTTAACAGTTAAGTAAAGTATAGAATTATCATATGACCCGGCAATCCCACTTCCAGGTGTATACCCAGAAGAATTGAAGGCAGGGACTCAAGCAGAGTTTTGCTTGCCAATGTTCATAGTGGCATTATTCACAATTCCTAAAAGATGGAACCAACCCAAGTGTCTCAACTGATGAATGGGTAAATAAAATATGTCATATAGATACAATGTGATATCATTCAGCTATAGAAAGGACTGAAGTTCTTATACATGTGACAACATGGATGAACATGGGTGAACCTTGAAGACATGATGTTGAGTGAAATAAGCCAGTCACAAAGGGACAAATATTCTAATATCTCACTGATATGAAATACTTAGAATAATCAAATTCATAGAGTCATAACTAGAATACAGGTTACCAGGGACCAGAATGGGGACAGGTAATGGGGGGGTTAATGCCTAATTGGTACAGAGTACCTATTTGTAATGATGGAAAAGTTTTGGTAACGGATAAAGTTGATGGTAGCAAAACATTGTGAATGTGATTAACACTACCAAATTACATACTTGAAAGTGGTTAAAAGGGGAAATTTTAGTTGTGTGTATCTTACTATAGTAAACTTATTTAAAAAAATAGAACCATACAATGCAAACAGTGCCTAATGTAAGCTATGGACTATAGTTAATAGTATAATCATAATAATGTTTCATCTTTTGTAACAAAGGTACCACACTAATGCAAATTGTTAAAATAGAGAAAACTGCTTGTGAAGGAGAGGTATATGGGTACTCTATATTTTCTGCATGGTATTTCTGCAAATCTATAACTTCTTTAATAAAAATTTAAATAGTAAACTACTAATTTAAGATTCTAAATAATAGAGGAAACTGGATGAGGGGTATATGGGAACTCTGTATTAATTTTGCAATTTTACTATAAATCTAAAACTGTTTTAAAAATAAAGTTTTTTTTCCAAAAAGGCCATGATAATTCTGAAAGTTAAGAGTAATGGGTGGGAGCTAATTCTACCAAAAACTATTTTAAAATTTCTTAAAATTTATTTACATAAAAATTAACATTTTATATATGGCTGAAAGCTAATCTAGCAAGCAAAGTCAAAAATCAAAAAACACACTGGTTTTTGCATAAAAATGGGCAAAGTTCCCCCAGTATATTAAGAGCACACAAAACAATAATAAATGTTAATCCAACTGAATATTAGATAAATTATATGATCCCAGAAAAAGAAATAAAAAGAAATACTATGGCTCCTAAATAATAAAATATAATTAAGCCTACTTAATAAGTGAAACTCAAATCAAAACTTTTCTGAGATACTATTTTTTAGCCTATCAAATTGGCAGAGAACAATAAATTTTTAAAAATGTCTTGTATTGGCGAGTTTGTGGGGAAACTCACAAAGAGTCTTATACATTGCTGGAAGTGATGTAATTTGGTGAAACTTCCATAGAAGAAAATTTGACTGTATCTTTCACATTGAAAAAACTATTTAACTTAGCCTAGTATTATAGCGTGCTTAAGAGTTACCTTCTGAGAGCCTCCTTGTTGCTTAAATGTGGCCTCTCTCTAAGCCAAACTCAGCTTATAAATGCATTACCTTCCCCCCAGCATGGGACATGACTCCCAGGTATGAGCCTCCCTGGCACTGAGGGATTACTACCAAGCACCAAATAGCAATGCAGCTGGAAAAAGACTTTGACCAAAAGGGGGGAAAGGTAAAGACAAATGAGTTCATATGGCTAAGAGACTGCAAAGTGAGTCAAGAGGTCATTCCAGAGGTTATGCTTATGCATATCTCAGCAAGATTTCATTGACTGCCAAAGTAAATACTACCTCAAAGAGTGGGGCTTCTAAGGGCTCTGGAGACATCCAGACACTGTAGGCAGACAAGACTGCTCAGGAGTTTGGTTCCTTGCCAGTGGGCCCTACTTTGAAATTTATGCTGCCCAGTGTGACAGTTGGATTCAGTTGTGGTTTCCCAACATGGTTTTTCCACCCATTCTATTTGAACCTATAGTTAGTACTAGAGTTGATAGGTGTACATTCAAGAGACTTAAATCTTTGGGCTGTCCATGTGCCAACTGGGCCCTGAATCTCAACAGAGTTGCAACACCTCCTCTCCAGTTCATTGGACTCACCCAGGACAACTAACAAGGAGAAGATGATGGACGATGACCATCCCAAGGAACCGAGAGAGTCTGCAACTGCAAGCAAGATAGTCCCATCCATCTGCCCCATGGGATCTAAGCCCCCTCTCAGTTAGAGTTGGAGTGGGCATCACCATCCCAGAATCCACAGGACTGGGGAATAAATGATGGACTAGAGGAGACACTGGTATTCTGCTATAGACTTTCTGTGATTCTAGCAGTGGAAGAAATTATATCATTGATGTGGAGGCAGTGGCCACTGGATGTTCTGAGGGGAGGGAGAGGGAAAAAGAGGTGTAAAATGGGGGCATTTTTGGGACTTGAGAATTGTCCTGAATGACATTGCAATGACAGATACAGGCCATTATATATCTTGCCATAACTTACAAAATTGTGTGGGAGAGAGTGTAAACTACAATGTAAACTATAACCCACACTTATGGCAATGCTTCAAAATGTGTTCATCAATTGTGACAAATGTACCACACTAATGAAGGATGTTGTTAATGTGGGAAAATGTGGGAGGGCTGGGGAGCGGAGCATATGGGAATCCTCTATATTTTTTATGTAGCATTTATATAATCTAAGTATCTTGTTAAAAAAAATTTTTTTTTTAATATTTTTTAAAAAGTTAACTACATTTGATTTAAAAAACAAACTATTTACCCTTTGTCTGAGCCAGCAATTGCACTTAGAGATTTATATCCTTTCTATATATTACCACCTGTGAGAGATGATGTGTTCACTCCAACATTGTTTGCAAGGGCCAAAATTGGTATCTCCCCCATATCCAGAGATTATTACTCAGGCTGAGAAAATAATGATGAAATTCTTTACATACAGAAATAGAATAATCTCCAACATATATTGCAATGAATAAATAAGGAACAATACAATGTGGAGTTGCTCTTATTTTGTTAAAGGAGGGAAAATTATGTTTCTCTGTGCTTCTTTGTGGATAAAATATCCCTAGATCACTGTTGGCAAAAGGAAGTTGATATCTCCAAAGTTCTCAATTTTTCTCACCACTAATGAATTTAGCCTATGTAGTTAGGGATAATGGTCATAGTCTTCCCCAATATTGATAACAGAAACAGGAAAAACATAAGCAGGCAGGACAAAAGCTGTGCAGGCCACATTCTGCTACTTTGGATGATGAACTGAGATCATACTTAAAAATGTGTCTCCAAAAGATCAGACTTAAAAATGTGTCTCCAATTTGGACAAGCAAGTGACATTGGGAGTTATTGGCAAACAAAGTGTTTTAGTTTACTGGGCAGCTGAAAGCAATATACCAGAAATGGGCTGGCTTTTCCAACGGGGATTTATTATCTTACAAATTTACAGGTCTGAGACCATGAAAATATCCAAATCAAGGCATCATCAGGCAAAGCTTTCTCCTGAACAAAACAGCCTGCTGGCGATCCTGGGCTCCTCTGTCACATGGCAAGGCACATGGCAGCACCTGCTGGTCTCTTTCTTCTCTTCCTGGTTGTGTTGCTTCCAGCTTCTGACTTCTGTGGCTTTTTCCTCTTCATCTAAATTTCATTATCTTATAAAGGACTTCAGTAAGAGAATTAAGACCAGTACTGGGCCACACCTTACTGAAGTACCCTAATCAAAAGGCCCTTAACTGAAGTGACCTAATCAAAAGGCCCCACCTACAATAGATCCACTGTTATGGTTAACTTTAAAATATAATTTTATGGGGTCCATTCAGCTTCAAACCATCACACAAACCATGGCCCTAAAGAAACAAAGAGTAACAATCACTATCCACGCATTCAACTAATTTTTTTGAGCATTTGCTATGTGCTAGGTACTACTTTAAGAGCTTGAGATACATCAGTGAACAAAAACAAAAGTCTGTGCATTTTTGAAGACTACATTTTAGTGAACAAAGAAAGTAATTCATAGCAAATACATAACAAATAAAGAAATTATAATGTATGCATATATTTTATGTATTGTAGAAGTGCTGCCAATGGCGGGGGGGGGCGGGGATTAAAGTGACAGGCAGGCTGGTATACAGTAATTTTAAATTTAACAAGTGACATTTAAGCAAAGACTTGAAGGAGGTGAGGGAGTTAGACATGCAGAGAACTTGAGGAAAAGTATCCCAGACAGAGAAAAGCCAGTACAAAGGACCCTAAGCAGTGAGTGTGTGCATATGCATGTGTGTGTGTATGTCTGGCATGTTCAAGGAACAGTGAGGAGTTAAAAGTGGCTGTAGTAGAATAAGTAAGGGGAAGAGTAGTAAGAGATGAGGTCAATAGACCTGTCCCCACCTCCCAGAGCACCTTAATTAACATAAATCCAATAAACTATTACACATACATATACATATATTTAAAAACCAAACGGCCCACAAATAAACACATTAAAAGTTAGTGCATGTATGATTTTGTCAGGAAAATATTTACGTATACACTAGCATACAATTTTCATCTTATATTGTGTGTGTATGTGTGTGTGTATATATATATATATATATATAAAATCATACAGTCTTTTTTAATATGAGAGGGAATATACTCACACCATTTAGTGCATTGCTTCTTTCACTTGATTACATAGCTCGGAGAATTATGCATATCAACATCTACAAACAGACCTGATGCTTTTATTAGCTATATAATATTCCATCAAATGGATGTGAAATATCTAACTTGAGCAATCCCTTATTAATAGAAATTTTGGTTATTCCTAGTTTTCTGCTATCATAAACAGTGAAATTCAAGTAATACCTGTTTTGGCAAACAAAATCTTAGCAATGGTATTAGATCAATTATAATCCCACTAACAGAATATGATAATGCCTGTTTCTCAACATATCCATCTGCAGTTGAGTACTCAAATTTTCACACTTTTCCCAATCTGTCATGGAAAACCAGTATCTCATTCATCTCCTTGTTTGTTTTCCTTTAATTATGCATGAGGTACAGTATCTTTTCACAGGTTTCTTGTCCATTTCTATCTCTCACTCCACTTCTCTCCTTTCCCTCCTCCTCCTCCTCTTCCTCCTCCTCCTCCTCCTCCTTCTCCCTCTCCTTCTCCTTCTTCTCTTTCCCCCTCCACCCCTCTCTCTTCCCCTCTTCTTTTCTGTAGTCTTCCTAGAAATAGCTTAATTCTTATATATTAAGGCTTTGATCTCCACTAAAATGTTAGACACTTTGGGAGAAGTGAATGAGTTCAAACATTTTCCTGAGAATATATTTTGATTTGGAGATAATTTAAGCACTGAGCACCTCTGAATAAGGCAAATAAAGAGGGAAGATACTTAAATAGACTATTAGAGTTACCAAAGGCACAATTAACATACTTTCCAACAGCATTACCCTTAGACCTGGGCAACTGGGATTCTTGCCTTGGACACACTTTAGAGAGTTCTTCTCTGGCTCTTGTCCTGCCATGACCGTCTTCACATCATGATGAGTCCATAGGTCCAGGTACAAGCCCAGAGCTGTTTTATAACGTCTGGCTACCCAAAACCCCAGATATCCCCACTCAAATGGCCCTGAGACCACTGCCATGAATTAGTCCTCCTGCAGACTTATCAACCAATACTATTATCACTTTTAGGTCTAAAAGGAAGACAAACGGATGGTAGTTTGAGAGGTAGAGGTGGATAACAGGCTTGAGGTTATGAGCTAGGGTGTCTACATTCTGCATGCCTGAGGTCCCTCTAGGTGCAGGAGGAACCAGCAGTAAGAAGAGAATAAGAGGTGGGCCACAGGGTCCAGGAACCTCTATTTGTGTTCTTACTCAATGACCTACAAATGTTTGGGGCAGGCCTGCTTTCTAGAAGAGGAGTTCCTACTCATGGACCTCAAAGAGGCTGTGCTGGAAGAGGAAAGGGAGAGATCAAATGTAACAAAACATCCCCCCTCCCCCATTCTTTTAGGTCAGTAGATCAATGCAGTTTCAGAATCTTCTATGTGCCAAGAGCTGAGCTAGATGTTGGGAATATCAAATTGAATGAAACTGGCCCTGCCCTCAAAGTGTCCCAGTTTCTCTCTCTTTTAAAACCCTTCATTCATTTCCATTATCCTCAGGATGAAGTCCAAAATCTTTCTCACTGCACACAAGGTCCTCGTCAATGCAGCCTCTACCTCCTTTTGTAACTTAATGTGCCCACCCCCACTTTGCCCCAGCTATGCTGAAACAGCAACATTTTCTCAGATAACCCATGCTTTTCCATCTCTGGGCCTGAATGTCTTCTCAGACACACACATCCCCATGCCCATTTTCCCACCTCCAGTTGCCATCCAGTTTTCAGCTCCAGCATCACTCCTTTCAGAAAGCGTTCCCGAGCCCCAAACCTGGCCCCATGGTCTCCCACAGTTTCCTTTGCAAACCCTGTCATCATTCTCATCACATACTATTATCTTGTCTCTATATGGAATTATAAGATCTTTGAGAATATGAACAATATCCTAGTAAGCTTGAACATTTCACATTTATGATAGAGTCTGGTAGGTAGTGGGCACTATACAAATCTGTGCTGTAGGCCTGTGTTTTAAGTGACTGAATATGTATGGGCCAGTCAACGAGCTTTCTCTCCATCCTTCAGGAGAGAACCAAGAGGATTCAGGCTTCCCAGCCAACAGGAGGCGCTGGTGAGTAGTCAGCTACAGACTTTCAAGGGATAGAATTATAGTGTCACAAAGGCTTAGAATCTCAGAATCTTGTCCCTAGAAGGAAAGAAACACTATTTGGCTCAGAAGACTTTGGCTTCTGTCAGGCATGGACTTGCTGGGAAACTGAGGGAGGACCTGGGCTTCCGAGGCCAGTTAAGGGAAGACAGCTTTTGTGGGAAGCCAAGCATGGGCATCCGGTATTGAGAAAAAAAGGCTGAAGAGAAGTAACCAGACCAGGTAACACCAACAAGCCTCATCTACTGGGGCCTGTCTCCATGGCTTTTTCATTCATTCATTTGTTTGTTCATTTGTTCGTTCATTCATTCACTATCTATGGAGGCCGACAATGTCACCCAGTGGTATTAGATGCTGAGAAGAGAATGGCAAGTGAGGATGCCATGAAGCTAAAAAAGGGAAGGGGAGTTAGGCAAGTAGGGCAGCAAAAATTACAATAAAATGTAGTGAGAAGTGCAGGGGCTTGAAGGGTTAACAGAGACCTACTCTATGGATTAGGGAAGTTTACCTCAAAGGAGTGATATTTAACTTGAGATTTCAGATTTGAAAACAATTCAGTGAGGGTGTAGGTATGGGGTGGGGAGAGGAGAGGGTGTTCTGAGCTGGGAGAAGAGCTCACGCAAAGCTTCAGGCAGAGGGGCTGAGAATTTAGCTCGGATCTGCTCTGAGCCAGTCAGACAAGCATGAAAGGAAGAGTGGCTAGAGACGGGACAAAAAGAGGGCAGCTTCGCAAGGACCTTAAAGGTCTTGGATTCTGCTCTATATTGATCTTCACTGAAACCGAGCAGTAAGATGACCTAAGCAGATGGCTTAGCCCTGTAACAGGTATTGTGACATGCTCTGGCAGGTTTCCTGGGGTCAGGCTGTGTGGAGCTGGGTTAGGAAGGAGGGGACATGGAACGGGGGAAGGAGTTTGCCCTTGAGAGAAGAAATTTTCTTGCAGAAGGCAAGGTGGTCCAGGAGGTAGGTGTGTTGGGCAGGTGCCAAGCTTCCTATAACTATCCTAAATTAAAGGAGCAGCATCAATCAGGAGGCTGGTGGGGTGGGGGGAGGGGAGCCTGCTGATTAAAGGGGCATAGAGACTACTCACTAGAGGGAGACAATGCAGACTGTAGAGGCTGAGTGTAGGCTCAGGAGGCAGGGGACTTGTGTTTGGGTGACAAGGCTGCTGAGGGATCCAGCAAGTATTTCCCTCCCTACACTACAGTAGCTGTGAAATGATGAGGCTGGACAAGCCTGATTCCTAACCTACTCCGTATCCTTGACATGGTGCAACCTCTGCATTTGGGACCTGTTTCTAAGATCTGACACAGGGTTCATGCTGGCAGGGGGTGTCGAGGGGAGGAACAAGGTGAAGCCCTGGATGGGAGCTCTGATACCCTCTGATGTTCTATGCTCTCTGGTAGCTGGCACGAGAATTGCTTCTGCAAAAATAGCCCAGCTCGGACTTGGGAGGATGGATCCTGACAAGCTGGACTTCCAAGTGGTGCAGAGGCTTGGAATCCTCAACTTAGGGGCACTGACCTTCAGGATGGAGAAAGGTACACCGTAGATAGAGAAGGAAAGAAACAGAATGAAAGACAGTGACATGGAGACAAGGAGAGGCAGAGAAAGGAAATAGTAAAGGAGGCAAAAGCAGACAGAGACAGAAAAGCAACAGAAAATTAAAAAGGAAGAGGCTTTCTCCTCTCTCTCTCTCTCTCTCTGGGAGTCTGGTCTCAGGTCAGTCCCTTAAGGGGATGGATTCAGACAACAAGGAGGCAGACAGAGACCTGGTTCCTGCACATACCCATAGTCCAAACTCACCCCTAACCCCTGCAAGGGAGCCCTACCGCACGTGCATACTTTCTTCTAGGCCCTTTTCTTCCCCTTCTTTGCCCTATTTCGAAGCTAGTGTGTCTTTTCATCTATTACCATTTTCTCAGTGTCTCTCTGTATGTCTCCCCATTTCTCTGCTTTTCTCTCTTTCTTTCCCCTCCCAGCGAGCCAGGGCATCGGCAGAGCATGTCTCTGCAGCCTCAGCCTTTTTGCAGTGCCTGTCAACCTGGAGGGAGGAGCAGGGCCTGCCTCCCACCCCCACCCCTGCTTTCTCTTAAAAGCAGAAGCTTCTTCCTGAATGACAGTAATCCCTGAGTAACTGGCAGGCATAAAGTGGCAAATGAATTAAAGCCAACACCCTATCCTAAGAAGCCGCTTTTCCGTGCAGGTGAGACCTGCTCCTGAGCCAGTTCAGCTGGGTGCCACACAGCCAGGGTCTCAGGAGCATGGAGGATTTAGCCTGGGTGGCAGGGCCCTTGTGAGGGGTCCCTTAACTCCTCCCAACTCTTTCCACTTGGTGCTCTAGATCAGAAAATTCAAAACATGGTGAGAGCCTAAAAGGGGAGTGACTGTCAGCCCGACCCACCCAAAAGCACAGTGACAGCGTCCTCGGGCCAGGGACTCCTTGCCACAGGAACCCCAAGATAAGAGCTGATGGTGCAGAAAGCTGAGGCTGGCAGAGGCTGGGCCTGGGCTGGGCCACAGTTTGTCGGTTTGAAAGCGACTGTTTCCAGGGGGCGGAGCCGTCAGCCACACCTGGCTCAGGGAGACCCAGTTTATATGGGATGAGCTGGACTGAGGCGAATCCCCAGCTCAAACGCAGCTAAGAGCGTAACACCCACCATCCAAGATACAGGGGTGGTGTGGACCCTGCAGGAGGCCATGTGACAGGAGACGCCGCCTCAGGCCTTCAGTGAACAAAAGGTGCCTTCAGCAGGAGGGCAGAGTCAGGCTCCCGGAGGCCCTGTCTTCAGAACCTGCAGAAAAACAAAAAGAGGAGAGAGAAGGCTTTTTCAGCATCAAGTGGGAGTGTTTGGAGCCAGGTGGGGAGGGAGTGGCCTGATGGAGGGGGAGATGGGGTGGAAGATATGGAAGGATTCCCTGGCAGGAGGGATGGGGCCAGAAGAGAAATGAGCACTGTGTGAGATCACATGGGCTCCAGTTCTAAAACCTAATGAGTAGGTGCAGAAAAGTCTCAGTTTGGTGCAGCCTAAACAGCCATTGCCACTAACCTCAAGCTCTTCCTTCCTTGTGCTATGCACACACGTACACACACACACACACACACAGGTGGGAAGCACACAGTCCTAACTGGTTCAGTTTAAAAAACCAGTCTGGGCCAGAGGCTTTTCTCAGAACTCCTGTGGGTGCTGGAGGCTGCAGGGTGGTGGCGGCTTCACTTCAGCAGCTGCCTCCACCCAGGTGCCAGGGCTCTGACAGACACAGGGCTGTGTGTCTTGGTGGGCTGAGCCTCCGGCTGGGGACACAAGCTCACCACGCCCCACATCAGCCACGGCCCTGGGCTCTGCCTGGTTTCTCTTGATGCCTTGTAGACCCAGCTCAGAGGCCATGGCTGCAGCTTTTGTCCATCTGTCCTAAGAAGGAAGAGGCAGAAACCATAGAGGGTCTGCCCAGGGCCCACGTACATGGGGCCTAGGCCTGGGCACCTTCCAGGAATAACCTGGATTCCCTGGGCAGAGGGAAGCAGAGGCTTGCTGAAAGCCTAGTAACAGCTGTCTCAGCTTCTCCCACCCCTAGAAGAATCGGGAAATTTACCAAAGTATCGAATGGTTGAGTTTGAGGATCTCTATAAGGCCAGATTCACCCCTTCCCCCCCACCCCACTATTACCCTTTTATAAGGTGAGAAATAAAAGACCATAGAAGTTAAAGGGAGTTATAGAGCCAGGCCTGGAAGTGAGGTCCTGCGGTGTCAGGAGCAGAGTCCTCTCCATTTCACCTTGTCTGCCCACCCCGGTGCAGCCGCTGCGTGGACATGCATGCAGGGAGGGCACATCCGCCAAGGGTGTGGACGTGTGTGCAAGTGTGTGTGTTAGGGTGGGATGGAGCCTGGCTGCAGTTACCTCTTAGGAGCAACTGCGGGAAGTCTCTGAACTTCAGCTGTCCTCATATGGGGTGAAAATGCCCACTCGTAAGCCGGCGATGATCATCACATGAAGGCAGATTGCGAATCAAGCTCCTTAGGCTCACAGTGTCCCTCATTAGCTGTGAGACTGTAGGAAAACTCCTTACTTGTCCTGGTTTTTCAGGCTCCTCTCTGAAAACAGCTACTGTTAGTGAGGCACGAACGCACTGATGCATGAGAAGGTACAGACGTAAGGGACTGACTCTGCCTTCCGAGGGGCCCAGCCCTGCCACCCAGCCTTGGCCTGAGTCATCACCCTGAAGGGAATGTATTTGGAGGTCAAGGAAAGGGGAAATGAAAGCAGGTGGTGACCTTCCCTTCTGATGAGAATGCGCTCTCTTTCAGGACCCCAGATCTCAGGAATATGTGTGACCAGCCAAAATGCAAGCCATGCTGCCCATCACCACCCCCGTGTTGCGTTCAGCAAAAGTGCTGCTGTTTGGAGGCCAAGCCCGAGTGTATTTGCCTTGAAAGAGAGCCTACACCCAAGTCACCTGAAATGCTGAAAAAGAGTTCTGATTCTCAACCCAAGTCCCAAAGTCCACAAAGTGGGCCTGAGGCAGGGCAGAAGAAGCCAAGCAAATAAGTTGTCCCTGGGGCCATGCCTACTGCTTTGTGGGGGAGTTGGGGAGATAACTGAAGGCCCACATTGAGGAAAGCTGTTGTTTCATCAACCACCCTCCCAACCTATTTCCCTTCATTGCCCCCAATTCTAGGGATGCCCCCAACTGGAAATGGAAGGTAGAAGAAGCTGGAATCATCTTCCCTAGTGATCCTGACATCTGGATGGCACAAAAATTAAAGAGCAATAAAAAGAAAATTGCCTGCCTTTCCTCCTTACTCTACCAGCAAAGTCATCCCATCTGCCAGGCAGAAAGCCCAAGAAAATATTCTGGGCATGTCCTCTGCTGAGCAAGAGTTAGGGTGACTGACTCATCTTGGCTTCAGAATGAAAGTCCTGCACCCAGGCACCCTTTCAGTCCAAGACAAACAGGATGGTTGGCCACCCTAAGTGTAAGAATTCCTATGCACCCCACTCCCTGGGTGCCACATCTGAGGCCAGGTCAAGCAAGAACATATCCCTGGGGGGTGGTTTTCCTTCTTCATCCACAGATTTTAGGCACGAGGTAGAGTTACCAGGACTCAGATTAGGCTCCATGGCTGGTGGGAGGCAATGAAAAGTAGTGGCATCAACACTGGCCCTGGAGTCAAGAGAATAGCAATCTTAGAGACAGCTGCTTAGGAGGCCCTATTCCCTTGTCTGTAAAATGAGAGAAGTGGTACTTAACCTCAAAGGTAAGAGAGAGTAAAAGCTATTATGAGAATTAAAGGGATCATTCATTAAATGTGTTTAGTATTAAGTCTGGCAGAGTGGGTATTGAATACATGATTCTCCTCAGACTTCCCTCTCTGCCAACAGGCCTCTATTTCCCTCCAAAGCCAACCATACCCAGTGATTTTCTCCCATATAAGCCCTCCTTAGTCTAAGTGGGCAGGTAGGGGTAGAGAAATCAGCACCACTCACCACACTTGTCCACTTCAATTTCTGTATGCTTTCTTAGTGTATAATTAGCATATCAATCACCTTGAAAATTTTCCTAATTCCCCTTTTAATCCTCCTCCCTGTCTCTCCCCACCCACCAAACCCCAGAAAAGTACTGATCTACTTTTTGTCCCCAATTTCAAGACATTTTCAATAATTTTATGTAAATGCAATCATGCAGTATGGACTCTTTTATATCTGACTTCTGTCACACAGCATAATTATTTTGAGATTGAACCATGTGTGTATCAATAGTTCATCCCTTTGTTTTGCTGAGTAGTAAACATGCCATTATATGGTTAGACTGCATTTTGTTTACCCATTAATCTGCTTATGGGCACATGGGCTGATTCCAGTTTTTGCCTGTTACAAATAAAGGTGTTAGGAATATTCATGTACAAGTCTTTATATAGATACACGCTTTCATTTCTGTTGGGTAAATATCTAGGAGTGAAATGTCTGTGTTATATAGTAGGTGTATGTTTTGCTTTTAAAGAAACTACCCAACTGCTTTCCAAAATGGTTATGCTACTTTACCTTCCCACCAGAAGTTTATGAGCATTTCAGTTGCTAGCCAATATTTTGCATGCTCAGTTTTTATTTTATTTTATTTTTTATTTTTAGACATTCTAATAGATAGGTCCTGTTATTTCATTGTGGCTGGAAGGTTTTTAACTGAAAACACAGTTTCTTTAATTGATAGAGAGTTTTTCAGATTATTCCCTTTTTCAGTGAGTTTGCTAGCTTTATTTTTTTAAGGAATTTGTCCATGTCATCTGTTTTCAAAATTACTGTCATGAAGTTGTTCATAATATACCCTTATTATTTTTTAATACCTGTGGAATCCATAATAAGGTCACCTCTTTCATTCCTGACCTTTGTAATTTACATCTTTTTTTTCCTACTTTGACTGAGATTTTATCAGTTTTATTAATTTCCTCAAAGAATTAGCTTTTTGTTTCAATGGGTTTCTGTTTTCATTTTTATTGATTTCTGATTTTCATTATTTCTTTTGTTCTGCTTACTTTGGGTTTAATTTGCTCTTTTCCTAATTTCTGAAGGTGGAAGCTGAGGCCATTAATGTGAGATCTTCTTTTCTAATTTGGGCATTTAATGCTAAATTGTTTCCTTTAAGTACTGTTAACAACATCCTCTAAATTTTGGTATGCTATATTTTCATTTTCTAGATCGAAATACTTATTAATTTCCACTTAGATTCTTCTTTGATCCATAGATATTTAGAAAAAAATTATATTTCCAAATATTGGGATGTTTTCAAGATATATTTCTGTTATTGAGTTCTAGTTTTATTCCACTGCGGTCAAGGCACATATTTTGTATGACTTGAATCCTTTTAAATTTATTGAGATTTGTTTCACAGCCCAGAATATGATCTATCTTGGCAAATGCTCCATGTGCCCATGAAAAGAAAGTGAAAATTCCTGTTGTTGGGCAGAGAGTTCTCTAAATGCAATTAGACTGATTTGTCTGACAGTGTCATTCAAATCTTCTAGAGTTCCACTGATTTTCTGGCCACTTGTTTCATCAAGTATTGAAGGAAGGGTATAGAAATCTCTGACCATACTTTTGAATTCTTATATTTCTTCTTGCAATTTCAACAGCTTTGGATTCAAGTAGTTTGAAGCTCTGTTATTAGCTGAATAAAAATTGAAGATGTTATATCCTCTTTGTGAATTAACTCTTTGTCTTTATGAGATAAACTTTATGAAAAGACCTAGTGATGGTCTTCACTCTAAAATCTTCTTGAAAGTCAATTTTAGCCACTTCGGCTTTCTTTTGATTGATATTATCAAGGCATTTGCTTTCCCATCATTTACTTTTAACCTATTCGTGTCTTTATATATGAAGCAGATTCTTTCCAGGTAATATGTTGTTGGGTTTTATTTTCATTCAATTTGACAATCTCTGCTTTTCAATTAGGGTGTGAGCTCAATTACTTTTAATGTGAACATTGATATGGTTGGGTTTAAATCTCCCGTCTTCCTGTTTTTTGTCTATTTGTCTTACTATTTTCTGTTTTCGTGTGCCTTTTGCCTTCTTTAGGATTTAGGTGTGATTTTTTATATGTATGTAACCCGCTTCATCTACCTTTCGGACATTCTCTATAACTCTGTTGTGTTATTTTGGTGTTTATGTTGCGATTTATTGTGTAGATCTTTAACTTATCACAGTCCATATTCTTTATATACTACTTTGCTAATAGTATAAGAATCTACCTACAGTATACTTCCATCTTTTTCCTTCTGAACTTTGTGCAATTGTTGTGATACACTTTTCTTCTACATTTTAAAATCCTCACAATACTTTGCTATCAGTTTAGGCCTAAACAATCATTAATTATTCAAGTAGCTTTAAATAATAAGAAAAAAGTCTTTTGTTTTTATTCATATGGTTACCATTTACCATATTCTTCCTTTCTTTGTGTGGATTTATAATTCTTTTTTATATCATTTTCCTTTGTCCTAAAGGATGTCTTTTAACATTTCTTATAGTTGTATAATGGTGTCTGTTGGCGTTAAATCAATTCAACTTTTGAATGTAAGAAAAAGTATTTGATCTTCATTTTAAAAAGGTACTTTGCTGGATATAAAATTCTAGTTTTACTTTTCTTTTTGTTTTGGCATTTAAGGACGTTGCCCCGCTATTTTCTGGCTTGCATTGTTTCCAGTGAGAAATTTGCTCTTATTAATTTCTTCTTCCCTCTGTAATGTGTCTTTAGTTGTGAATGTGCCTGCTTTTCTCTGGCCATTTTAATGATTATTTACTTTATCATTTGACTTAAGTAATTTGATTATGATGTGCCTTGGATTATTTTTTTTCATGTTTATTGTGCTTGAGGTTCATCAATACTCTTGGATCTGTGTGTTTAGGGTGTCCTTCCAATTTTGAAAATTTTTGGTCATTTCTCTTCTACACCATCTTTCAGGGACTTCAATTTTGCATATAGTAGGATGCTTGAATTTTTTCCACAGCTCACTGTTGATGTTTTTCCTTTTATCTCTCCCCAATCTTTTTTTCTCCTGCTTTATTTTGGATAATTTCTATTCCTATGTCTTCAAGCTCACTAATCTTTTCTTCTGAAATGCCTAATATGCTACTTATCTCATACAATGTATATTTTGTTTCAGATATGGTAATTTTAATCTTCACAGTTTGATTTGGATCTTTTTTATATATTCCATATCTCTACTGAATATATTCAATATTTTCTCTAACTTACTGATCATATGGAATACATTTATAATTTTTTTATAAATCAATTTTATTGATACATATTAATAAAGCATAAATCTATATAAAGTGTACAATCAATGGTTTTGGTATAATCACATAGTTGTGCATTCATCACTTCAATCATTTTTAGAGCATTTTTGTTATCCCAGTAATAATAATATTAATACTAAAAAAAAAAAAAACCCAAACAAACAAAACACACCTCTCATTCTCTCTATGCTTCCACTGCCATACATATCTGCTATTCTGTTTCCTTCTCTCTAGTATATTTGTATTTATATTTTGTAAATACAGCCTCATATATGCAATATCACCCCATTCATATTTTGAGCCACAGCCGCCTCCCTCCCCCATTCATATTTTGCATGAGGTTTCAGTATGTTATATAGTCCCATGTTACATTTTTTAGCTTTGCTTTTAGTGATATAATAGCTCTGCTAGTTATAAACACCAGGACGTGCTCTCACCATTTCCAATCATTTCCAAAGATTTACAAACAACCTTTTAACCAATTCTGCACAAATAATCCATTAGCTTTCCTTTCTCTACCCTCATTCTATTTTCTGGTGACCTATATTCTAATTATTAACTCCATGAGTTTATATATTTAGTTCAAATAGTGTAATCATACAGTATTTTATGTATGATTTTTTGTCTCTTGCTTGCTTCACTTAACATAATGTCCTCCAGGGTCAGCCATGTTGTCATATGCTTCACAACTTCATTTCATCTTACTGCTGTATAATATTCATTGTGTGTATATACCAGTTTGTTTATCCATTTGTCAGTTGATGGACACCTGGGTTGTTTATATCTTTTGGCAATTGTGAATAATGTCACCATGAACATCGATGTGCAGATGTCTGTTCGTGTCACTGCTCTCAATTTTTCTCGGTATATATATATATATATATCTAGTAATGGTATTGCTGGGTCACATGGCAAGTCTATATTCAGCTTCCTCTAGGAACTGCCAAACAGTCCTCCACAGTGACTGTACCATTCTACATTCCCACCAACAGTGAATAAGAGTTCCTATCTCTCTAAATCCTCTCCCACATTTACAGGTGTCTGGCTTTTTAACAGTGTCCAGTCTAATAGTTGTGAAATGATAGCTCATTGTAATTTTGATTTGCACTTCCCTAATCACTAGTGATGTTGAACATTTTTTTCATGGGTTTCTTCACCATTTGTATTTCTTCTTTGGTCAATTGTCTTTTCAAGTCTTTTGCCCACTTTTTAATAGGGTATTTTGTCCTTTTATTGTTCAGCTATATGATCTCTTTGTATATCATGGATGTAAAACCCTTATCGGATATGTGATTGCCAAATATTTTCTCCCAATGAGTCAGCTGCCTTTTTACCCTTTTGACAAAGTTCTTTGAGGTACAAAAGTGTTTAATTTTGAATAGGTATCATTTATCTATTTTTCCTTTTGTTGCTCGTGCATTGGGTGTAAGTTTAAGAAACTACCGCCTACCACAAGATCTTGAAGATGTTTTCCTACATATTCTTCTAGGAGTTTTATGGTTGTTTTTTTTATATTTAGGTCCTTGATCCAATTTGTGTTAATTTTTGTAAAAGGTATGAGATAGGGGTCGTCTTTCTTTCTTTTGGATATCACTATCCAGTTCTCCCAACACCATTTATTGAAGAGGCTGATCTGGCCCAGCTGGGAGGGCTTGACAGCGTTGTCAAAAATCACTTGACTGTGGATGTGAGGATCTATTTCTGAGTTCTCAAATTAGTTCCATTGGTCAATCTGTCTTTATGCCGATACCATGTTTTTTCCACTGTAGCTAAGTAATATGCTTTAAGTCCAGAAGTGAGAGTCCTCCAACTTCGATGTTCTTTTTAAAGATATTTTTTGTTATTTGGGGCTCTTTACCCTTCCAAATATATTTGATTATTGGCTTCTCAATTTCTGAAAAAAAGGTTGTTGGGATTTTTATTGGGACTGTGTTGAATCTGTAAATCAGTTTGGGTAGAATTGGCATCTTAATGATACTTAATCTTTGAATCCATGACATGGAATGTCCTTCTATTTATTTAAATCTTCAGTTTCTTTTACCAATGTTTTGTAGTTTTCTGAATACAAGTCATTCATGTTCTTGGATAAGTTTATTCCTACATATTTGATTTTTTTAGTCTCTATTATAAATGGAAATTTTTCTGATTTCCTCCTCAAATTGCATGTCAGAAGTATATAGAAACCCTCTTGATTTTTTAATTTTTTAAAAATTTTATTGAAGTATATCATTCATACATGATCATATATAAACACTAAGTGTATAGTAAAAGTTGTGAATTTATAAAACATACATGCAAGATATCATAATATCCTCAAAATATTACCACTAACCATAATCCATATTTTACATTTGGTATATTTTCCCTGCAACCCACCCTATTATTATTTTCAATATATTTTTATTTTAGAATTTTTGAACTTACAAAAGCATCATGCACATGTGTAGAATTCCCATACTACACCCTTTCACCAACACACCACACCATGGTGGAACATTTGTTACAAATTATGAGGTAATATCAGACTACTACCACCAACCATGGTCCATAGCATACATTTGGCACCCATTTTCCATACCCTCCATTATCAACACAGTACATCTTTGGCATTGATGCAAGAATATTACAGTATTGCTGTTAACCACAGTCCACAGGTCACACTAATTGTATTTTTCCCATGCTTCTCTACATTCCCACCACCCTGCAATAGTAACATATATCTGTTCTAGCTCACAGAAGGACACTCTTGCATCTGTACCACTATTTTCATTCACCTCTGAGTTCACTATGCTATTTCAGTCCCTAGATTATTCTCTAGTTTTCTTTCATATGACATTTACATCCCTAGACTACCCTTTTCAGCCACAATCCCATTTATAAATCAGCTGCTACTTAATATGTTACTATCAACTCTATCCATTTCCACACTTTTAGAATCAAAACTTTTACGTATATATATTAAACATCAATATTCCTTCTCAGCCCTCCTCTTACCTCCTAATAACCTATACTCTAGGTTTTAACTCATGGAAATTCCATTGATTTTTGTGTATTAATCTTATATCCCACCACTTTGCTGAACTCGTCTGTTAGCTTTGTTGTGAATTTTTCAGGATTTTCTAGACAGGATTATATTATCAGCAAATAGTGCAAGTTTTACTTCTTCCTTTCCTATTTGAGTGTCTTTTATTTCTTTATCTAGCCTAATTGCTCTTGCTAGAACTTCTGGCACAATATTGAATAACAGTTGTGACAGTGGGCATCTTTGTCTTGTTCCTGATCTCAGTGGGAACAATTTCAGTCTTACACTGTTGAATGCAACGCTAGCTGTAGGTTTTTCATACATGCACTTTACCGTGTTGAGAAAACTTCCTTCTATTCCTATCTTTTGGAGTGTTTATATCAAGAAAGGATGCTGTATTTTGTCAAATGCCTTTTCAGCATCAATTGAGAGGATCATGTGGTTTTTCTTCAATTTATCAATGTGGTTTATTACACTAATTGATTTTCTTGTGTTGAACCACCCTGGCATAACTGGTATAAAACCAACTTGATGGTGGTGTATAATTCTTTTTACGTGCTTTTGGATTTGGTTTGCAAGTATTTTGAGAATTTGTGCATCTATATGAATCAGAGCTATTGCTCTGCAATTATCTTTTTTTGTAGTATCTTTATCTCGTTTTGGTATTTGGGTGATGTTGCTTCATAGAATGAGTTTGGTGGCATTCTTTCCTGTTCAATTTTTTTTGGAAGAACTTGAACAAGATTGGTATTAGATCTCTTTGAATGGTAGATAGAACTCACCTGTGAAGGCATCTGGTTCCCAGCTTTTCATCTTTGGGAGGTTTTTGATGACTGTTTCAATTTCTTTACTTGTGACTGGTTTGTAGAGGTTTTCTTTTTCTTCAAGGGTGTGTATAGGAATTTGTTCATCTCGTCTACATTGTCTAGTTTCTTGGCATGCAGTTGTTCATAGTATGCTCTTAGGATCTCTCTTATTTCTGGGGTGTCAGTGGTAATGTCCCCCTGTCATTTCTGACTTTATTTATCTGCATCTTCTCTCTTTTTTCTTTGTCAGTCTAGCTAAGTGTTTGTCTAGTTTGTTCGTCTCAAAGAACCAACTTTTGGTTTTGTTGATTCTATTGTTTTGTTGTTGTTGTTCTCAATTTTATTTATTTTTTCTCTGATCTTTACTATATCTTTACTTTGGCTTGATTCGGGATTAGTTTGCTGTTCCTTTTCTAGTACCTTCAGGTATGCAGTTAGATCTTCAATTTTAGCTCTTTCTTCTTTTTTAATGTAAGCATTGAGGACTATAAATTTCCCTCTCAGCACTGCCTTTGCAGTGTCCCATAGGTTTTGATATGTTGTGATCTCATTTTCATTTGTCTGCAGATATTTGCTGAATTCTCTTGCAATTTCTTCTTTGACCTACTGATTTTTTAAGAGTGTGTTGTTTAATCTCCATATATTTATGAATTTTCCCTTTTCCATCCATTATTGATTTCCAGCTTCATTCTGTTATGATTGGAAAGTGTTTTGTATAATTCCAATCTTTTTAAATATATTGAGACTTGTCTTGTGACCCAACATATGGTCTGTCTTGGAGAAGGATCCATCAGCATTTGAAAAGAACATATATCCTGCTGTTTTGGGGTGTGATGCTCTAAGTCTGTTAGGTCTAGTTCACTTATCATATTATTCAAACTTTCTGTTTATTTATCTTCTGTCCAGATGTTCTATCCAATCCTGAGAGTGGTATTTTGAAGTCTCCAACTATTACTGTAGAGACATCTATTTCTTTCTTCAAGTTTGCCAGTGTGTGCCTCATGTATCTTGGGGCACTCAGGTTAGGTGTATAAATATTTAGTATAGTTATTTCTTCTTAGAGAATGCCCCTTTTATTAATATATAATGACCTTCTTCATACCTTATAATCGTTTTGCATTTAAAATCTATTTTGTCCGATATTAGTATCACTACTCCAGGTCTTTTTTGGTGACTATTTGCATGGAATATCTTTTTCCAACCTTTAACTTTTAACCTAGTTGTGTCCTTTTGTCTGAGATGAGTCTCTTGTAGACAGCATATAGATGGCTTATATATTTTTATCCATTCTATGTCTTTTGATTGGGGAATTTAAGCCATTATCATTCAATATTATCACTCTAAAGGCATTACTTACTTCATCCGTTTTGTCCTTTGACTTTCTGTTGTCATTTCATACTGTTGTCTGTCTTTTTACCCTTTAATTTACCCTTGCTAATAATCCTCATTTCTACACTTCTCCAAGTCTCTCACCTTTGTTTTTGTTGTTTCAGGCTGCAGCACTCCCTCTACTATCTCTTGTAATTCTGGTCTTTTGATAACCTATTCTGTCCGTTTTTGTCTGTCTGTGAAGACTTTGAACTCACCCTCATTTTTGAAGGACAGTTTTGCTGGATACAGAATTCTTGGCTGGCAGTTTTTCTCTTTGAGTACCTTAAATACATCATAGCAGTTTCATCTCACCTCCATGGTTTCTGATGAGAAGTTTGCACTTAATCTTATTGAGGTTTCCTTGTGTATGATGCTTTGATTTTCCCTTGCTGCTTTCAGAATCCTCTCCTTCTCTCTGGTATCTGTAATTCTGAACGATAGGAGTCTTGGGTTAGATCTATTCGGATTTATTCTGCTTGGGGTTCATTGTCCTTGGATATTTATATTTACGTCTTTCATAAGAGTAGGGAAGTTTTCAGTCATTATTTCCTCAAATATTCTTTCTGCCCCTTTTCCATTCTCTTCTCCTTCTGGGAACCGATAATGCATATGTTTGTCCTTTTTATGTTGTCATTGAATTCCCTGAGACCTTGTTCCATTTTTTACATTTTCTTCTCTTTCTGTTCTCCTGTCTTTTCCAGTTCAGTTATTCTGTCTTTGAAAACACTAATTCTGTTTTTGAACAATTCAAGTCTGCTCTTATGTGCCTCTAATGTATTTTCTATCCTGGCCATCATGTCTTTCATACCCATAAGGTAAGTTACATTTTTGCAGGCTTTCAAATTGCTCTTTATGCCCATCCAGTGTCTTCTTAATATCCTTTATCTCTTTAGTCATTTTTTCTTTTAATTCTTTGAATTGATTTAAGAGAGTTGTGTGAAATATCATTGATTAATTGTCTTAAATCCTGTATCTCTTCAGGATATTTGGCTTATTCCTTTGGCTGGGCCATCTCTTCTTTTTTCTTAGTATGATTTGTAGTTTTTTGCTGACATCTAGGCATTTGAATATGTAGGTGAATTACTCTGATGGCCAATTTCTCTCTCTGGCCTCTTCCTCCCCCCCACACACCCAATTCTTCTTCGAAATTCTAAGCCTTTAAAATTGGCTATCTTAAGTTATCAAAATTGTGCCAGGGACTCACTAATAGGGTACATATTTTCTCCAAGTAGCTGTTGTCCATGACTTGCCAGCAGATGGCACTTATCAGTGCACCTTTCTACAGAGGTGTTTCGAGCTCCATTTTTCTGTGTTTGTCTGGCTAGAACTGAGATTCAAAGCAGGCTCTGCTGGCTGAATTCACTGAAGAAAAGCTTCCCAAGTCTCCCTCCCTTTTCCCTTGTAACAGCTGACAGGGAGGAAGATGACTGTTCCCCTCTCAGTCAGCTTCAGTGATCCAGGGGTTTTACTCCAGCTTAATGTCTTGAGGGTAGAGGAGGTAGCCCTTCCCTCCCTGCAGGGGTTTGGTAATTCATTTTTGTTGTTTTAGGTTCTTTGTCTCTCTGTGTCTCTCCCTCCTGGGAATTGTGTAGCACTGTCCTGGTCTGTTCACCCCCAAAGCAGGTCCTTCAGACAGCTTTTGGCTCTTTCTCTGTTGTTTTTGTGATAGAGTTGAGCCCTGTCTGACTAGTCTGATGCCAACTTCCCACAATCTATAATACTGTAATTGTTTTAATATTCTCATCTAATGCCATTTATGTCTTTTCTGAGTTGCTTTGATTTATTGATATTTGTCCTCCTCATTATCAAAAATATTTAACTGTTTCTTTGCAAATGTAGTAATTTTTAACTGGAAGTCAGGCATTGTGAATTTTCCCTTTTAGGGTGCTGGGTTATTCATATAAATGTATTTTATTTCTTTACCGGTATAAATTTAAGTTACTTGGAAACAGTTTGATCCTTTCAGGTCTTTCTTAGATGAGACCAGAACAACATTTAGCCTAAAGCTAATTTCTATCCATTACTGAAGCTAAACCTTTTTGAGTACTTTACCTGACGCCATGTGATTCTTGAAGTTTTCCACTCGGTTGGTGGGTACAGGAAAGATTCCTGGCCATGTGAGCTACGGGTATTGGTTCCTCTTAATCCTTTCAAATGGTCTCCTATCTTGGATAATTTCCTCGTACACATACACTGATTAATACTCAGCTGAAGTTTCAAGAGAGACCCTCTGCAGCTCTCCAGAGTTCAATCTCTAGGCAGCTCTGCCTGGGTTTCCCTCTGTGCACCATGGCCTGCAAACTTTCTATGGGTAGTAAGATGCAGCAGCCATAGGGCTCTCCTCATTTGTTTCTTGTCTCTCAAGAATCACGGTCCTTCATTGCCTGATGTTGAGTATCTTGAAAACCTTTGTCCTAGGTGCTTTATCTTTTTTTAAAAATTATTTTAGGCAGAAGGATAAACCTGATTCTTTTTGCTTTGTCTTTGCATGAAGTGGTGATTCACTTTGTTTTACTAAACATTTACTGGAAGTGGTGATTCACTTTGTTTTACTAAACATTTACTGAGCACTAAATAACTGCCAGGCTCTATGAGATACCCATCAGACAAAGATAAGTCAAGTCTTTCTTGTGGGTGCTTACAGTTTGGAGAGCAAGACAGGTAGATAGATGGTTTCAATACAATGAAAATAAGTGCTGTGACCATGGGAAATGTTTTAAGTCTAACAACCTAATCTTTCCTAGAAATACCTCCTTTCCCCAGGAGTTTCCTTGGGCTCTTCCTCCAGGGATTCCCCATGGAGTAAGAGGCAAAGCCAAGTGCTGTTTGCTGAGGCTACCATAGATATGAATCAGGTTTTGGGTTATGTGCCAAGACTGAGATGGCTCAAGAAGCTAATAATAAATCTGGAAGCTTTAAAAATTTGTGGTGAAGAAGTCTCTTGGGCCCTTCACAAAAGGCTGATGTGAAGCCCTGTAGTAATGGGAATAAATATTTGGAATGGATGAAAGATCCCTGAGATCCACAGCCCTGCTCCTGCAGACCTGCTCTGGAACCTGCAGACATGGGCCCTGATGTTACACCAGATTTCCGTTACACCCTAAGAAGCTGGATGCCTGAGAGGTTGTGGGGGCAGTGAGAGAGACAAGGGTCAAAGAGACATTTTGAACTAAGGCAAATACTATCAATGGCAGAAACCCCAAGTTAGAAAGGTGAAAAATATTGAAAAAAGACTTAAATTGTCTTTAGAAGTCCAATATAGCTAGTTTCTTCCCCAACACTAGGACAATTGCTGCTTGTTTAGTTAAATACTAGATGACTAGTAAAGTTGCATTTAAGCATGGACATTATAAAGCTGCATTTTTAAACATCAGACTCACACTCCATGCAACAGGTCTGCATATACTATGAGAGGCACAGGAAATGGAGAAGAGCTGGGACTCTTAGGCCCCGTCGCACTTTCTGCAATCAGTCACTGCATCAGTGCAGAGTCTCTCCTCCTCCAGGATGCAGGTTAAACACAGGGCAGGTTCCTTGAGCCTCAGACAGACTAAATTCTTCTCCTTCCCTGTGTAAAATCACACTTGCTCCCCTGCCTTTAGCTGTCCTTCCCTTCCACCTCTGCCTTCCTCCTGGAGGTGGCACAGCAAGGATCCCTCCATGATCTTGGAGCTGGCTTGGTTCTAAGAGCCACTGGGGCCAGAGGAGATGAAAGCACTACCTTTTTTGGTCTCAGCCCTGTATGTGGATTTCACATTTTCTTTGGCCTCCAAGTCTACTGCTTGGAGTTACTTAGACAGGAGACAAGAGGTGACTGTAATTTCTGATGTTGCCAGAGCTGACAGAGGGGAGTGGAAGAGTGAAAATCTAAGCACAAAAACTCCACCAGCCAAGTGCCAGGGCAGATGCAGGAGAGAAAATGGGGTCTTAGCTTTGTCCTTGGAAGTTTGGGGCTATTAATGGGGAAGAAAGGACATTTACAAAGTCAGATGATCATGCTGCCAATAAATGGAGTGCTTATTAGATAGGGGATGTGCCTCTGGAATATTGTGGCCTCATCCTTTCCCTTTCATAAAGCTTCCTCAGGGGCCGTCCCTAGTCCAGTCAGCAGCACCCATAGCCCCAGGGGAGGGTCTAGAGCTGGATCTTGAGAACAAAGAATATTTTCAAAGTTTTAAGGGGAGCAGATGAAGCTCAAGCGATTGAGCATCTGCTTCCCATATATGAGGTCCCAGATTTGATCCCTGGTACCTACTGAAAAAAAAAAAACAAAAACGAAAAATATCAACTCTCATTGGGAAGCAGATGTAGCCCATTCCCGGGTACTTCCTAAAAAAAGTTTTAAGTTTCTGCAGAGATCTAAAAGCTTATGCATTCCACTAAGCGCACTTAAATAAATCTCAGGGCTAAGAGGAGAATGTGGGAGAGGAGCTCCAACAATGCCTGAGATTAAGGCAGAGTGACTGACTTTACCTGGAGTTGAATGCATTCAGTTTTCCCTCATCAGGAAGGACTAGTGTTTTTGATTGCCTGCTTGGCAAATCTACTTGGATATCTAACAAGTGTCTCAAATTGAATGTGTCCCAGACTCACTCCTGATCTTTCCCACCAAATCAGCCCCTCCCGTGGTCTTTTCCATCTCTGTTCATGGCAGCTCTTTTCTTACAGTCACTCAGAACAAAAACTTTTGAGTCAATGTTTGCTCCCTACTTATACCTTACATCTAATCGGTTAATAAATCATACTGAGTCTATTGTCAAATTATGTCCATAATCTGACTAGACCCCAACTTCCATTGCTTTCACTCTAGTTCCAGCCTTACCACAGAGATCCTTTTAAAACGAATTCAAATGATGTCATCACCTTGTACAATACCCTCCAGTGCTGTCTCATCTCATTCACTGTGAAAGCCAAAGTCCCTACATGATTTCTTCCCACTACCCATTCCCCACCCACTCCTCTGACCTCATCTCTTACAACCTGTTCCCGTGTTCACACAGCCCCAGCTCTACAGGCTTCCTTGCTGCTTCCAGAACATGCCAGGCAATTCTTCCTCAGGGACCTTGCCCCAGCTGTTCCCCCTTCCCCAGGTATCAGCATGCTCACCTCCTTTATCTCTTTTGGTTCTCGCTGTGAGGCCTCCTGTGACTATCCCATTTCTAGCAGAGGGCATCCTGCTCCTCCAGCACTCCATAAACTCCTTCCTCGGCATATCTTTCCACATAGTATTTATTAACATCTAACATGCTTGCTATTTCAGGTATGTATTTATTTACTTTACTTGTCTGCCTCCCAAACTGGAAGCTGTAGGGTATTCTATGCTCCCCCCCACCTCCCAATCCCAGGGCCGAGAATAATCCCTAGCACGTGGGAAGCTCTAAACAGCAACTGAATGAAAAATCAATCCCTGGGGCAGAAGGTAGAAAAGGCATTTCCAGCAGAAAGAATGCAATGTACAGAAGCACAGAGGTGTGTCAATGCAAACTCAGGAGGTCTAGGACCTGCCCCGAACCGGCCCCTAACTCTCTGGCTGTGTGCAAGCCCTCCACTTCTCAAGCCTTCCGTGTTGTCATTTGTAAGCAAGGGTTGAACTCGGTGACCGTGACAGTCCCTCCAGCACTAGGCTTCTGAGACTTTGATTCTAAACTGGGCAAGGTAGTGGCTCTGGAGTGAGTGGGTCCTGAGGCTCCTGGGAGAAATGCGGAGAAAGGGGTGAGACTGAGCCTGAGCAAGCAAGTACTCGCCTGTGAGAAGACGCCTTTCTCCGCATTGTGAGCTTGCCTTTCTCTGCATTGTGCTTTGACCTTTCTGTCCTCTTCCCGCTCAGCACCCCCCCCCCCATAGCAGGCTTTCTGGTAAAACCCGAGTGGCAAGAAAATAACTTTTCAGCCACTCTAGCAGTTTCCAGCTTGCCTGTTTTCGGGGTTGCAACTCTTCAATCTTCCCCTTGCAGCACCTCTGTGCTCTTTCTGGGAAAGCAAGAGGAACCTGGCGTGGACCCCATTGGCCATCTCTGCCCCTAGTAGTGAAGTAACTGGCAGGAAGCAGATAGAGTCCAGCCTGACCCAGCTTTCAGCTGTGAGACCACTGGCCAGTTATTTGACTGCCCTGAGTCTCAGCACCTCGTAGGTAAAGTGTTTATTAGGTCTTTTGAGGATTCAGTGAGATAGCGAAGGAGGAATTTTATACCACAGTGTTTGGTAAAAAATGGGCTTTGAAAAAGGTTTGCTTCCTTTGCCTTCCCTAGGGAGACAGTCCGGCCTTGGTTCTGTTCACACCTGCGCCTACACGGAGTCCAGTTACCTGAGGGCTCACTTGGCGTGGAGTAAATTGCATTCGTCTCAGTTTGATGTAGCTGTAGCTCCATCAGACCATGAATACCCCGAGACTAGGAGCAGGTCCCCCTGAAACGAAGGCTTCCTGAGGTCAGGGATTGGCGCTCCCTCTCAATGGGAAGGGTGGGCCAAGGCACTGCTAAGTGTCCTGACCCAGCTGGGGTTCCCGAGCCCTGCACTTCCCCTGACTTTCTGCCTTGGGGCCTGGTGTGAAGGGAGGTAGTAAGGTGTGTTTGGGGGGGCCGGGGGGGTGAGGGAGGTAGAGGGGGTGGTGTATGCCTTGTTTCTCTCATTTCTGCTCTGGACCCTACCAGGCCCTACCCATCTGGGAGCCTGGAGCAGCCAGACAGCTTCATGAAAAATGGTCACCAAGTACAGGGAGCAGGTCAGAAAGGAGACACAGCCGGTTCAGAGGGGTTTCCCCAGGACCCACGCGGGACAGGGAAATAGGGGTGACAAACTCCTCTTTGTGAAGGCATCTCCCCCAGGACCAGATACTTTGCCCAGATTTCCTCCCCCCCGCATCCACCCCCACCCACCTTCACTGGCATTGGAGAGACCTCCGCAGCATCTGCGTGACTCTGCGGCCACTTTCGGGAGTGACTTTAAGAGCACTTAGGCCTGGCAGGAGGCAGCTGAGGCAGGGTCAGGTGCTCCACCCCACACCCTAATTAGGGGAGGACAAGGGGTGGATTGATGGACCAGGAGCTGGAGCCAAGCCCAGGGAAATGCCTGTTCTCTTTCCTTGTCTGACAGTTGAGGACTTTGGGGGAGGCTGCACGACAAGACTCGGTCCCTCTGCTCCCCTTCTGTTCTACGGACTGTCACTTCTCTCCCCGCTGAGTCATCCCTCCCTCCATTCCCTACACCCAGAGGCCCTGCCACTCTCCTCCATCCGCCTCTTCCAAACCGTGTCCCTTCCATGCCTGCCTTCCTCTCCTTGTACACATCCCTATGAAGCCTTCTTGCCATCACCCCACAGGCCTCTTCACCCCCTATTTCATGTTGTTGGCAGAGCCCTGGCTCTCCGTCTCTGACTCAGCGTGCCGTGACTCTGCCTACACTCCTTCCTCTACTATCTGGATTCTCTTTTCTACGTCAAATTTAGTCCCAAACTGCTGTTCCCCTTCTGCCCAAACCGGCCCCCAGGCCCCTCCATCAACAGTCATGCTGTTTTAATTCCATGGTGAGCCCACCACAGGGGAGCCAGTCCATACAAGGGGCCCATTAGAGCACGAGGGGAACAGAATCTCACGTGCTGAACTGAAACATGACCTGGGGCCCAGCTGCCAGCAGAGTAGGAGGAAGAACAAATAGGAAATCAGGGGCCCTGGCTTCTATCCCCATTATGTGACTTGGGGCTTCAATTTTTCCATTGGTAAAAAGAGAAAGTTAAATTTGGTGATTGCCTTTTAAACCTTTAAACCTTTGCTCCTCTTGCTGCCACCAAGAGCAGAATATGACTGTCCCTCCACAGCTCCAAGGTGCAAGAGCAATGCCCAGCATTAGAGAGTGCATGTGAGAACCTGCAACCTAGCATGCCAGGGAGGGAAGAGGAGGAAGGACAGATCAGACAGCTCAGCTCAGGGACCCAGGGGGGGCAGAAGCAGGCCTCTTGGCCTCTCCTTGGTCTCTTCTCCCTCCCTTGCCTCATCATCTCCCAGAGCAGCAGATGGATACAAAAGATAAATGAGGGGCCGAGGTCAGGCTCAGGAGGCAGTGGAGGAGTGGGCGTGAGGACTTGAGGTGTGTGGGGAAAAGCCCGGAGCAGGTTACAGATCGAGGACCCTGGCGGCCAGGGCATGTACAATGTAGGCGAGAGCCTTGAGGTGAGGAAGCCCATGGGCGAAGGGGGCTCCGAGTGGGGCATTGCCACGCTGGGGAGGAAATGAGGCCTGGCTGCGCAGAAGCGAGAGCACAATCTCCTGGCCAAGCCACCTCCCCAGGATCACCTACCATCATCCATTCTCTGGCAGCTTGGGAGAGCTGTCCTCAGCATCCCTCCCCCCAGTGCAGTAAATTGACATACCCAATCCCTTCTTCCCCCACAACTAGGCAACAGTTCAACCAGATTTCTCACTAGACAGAGAAAGAGAAACCAGCCAGTTTCTGCCTCTGGAAGAGAAAGAGCTGGGTCTTCTCTGGGCTGAGGCAGAGCTGGGTCAAGGCCTCTGCATGCGTCATGGGATATGAGCTCATTCTTGTGACACTGGGCGGGGGCTGGGCAGTCACACTGGCTCATCGTGTGGACCCGAGGCCTGTGAGGTCACCCACACAGGGACTGAGAGAACCTCCTCCACACACGTGCACCCCTGTCCCTAATGGGGCAAGCCCTGGGCAGAGTATGGGCTTCTGAGTCCTGGAAGGCTGGGGCTTCCACAACCCTGCCCTCCGCGTGCTCATACACACACACACACACGCACACGCACACGCACACACACACACACACACACTAACTGAGCCCTGCCTGCCGCCTTCTTCCCCACACCCTCACTTTGTCCAGTCGCTAAAGACTCACGTACACTGTCTTCCCCCCAAAGCTCTCATTATGCTGTGAATCAGAGGGCGGGGGGCAGATCTGGCAGATACTGAGCCCCTGGGAACCCAGAAGACCGGTGTGACTTCCTCAAGCCTGACCTGCTGCCTCAGGACTGACTGTCACAGGGCTGGAGGAGGGCGGATCCCTGCCATGCGAGGTCAGCCTCCGGTGCCCTGTGAGGATGCTTGGTTAGTTCTCCACGGCAGGGATTTGTGGTGGAGGGAGTGGGGAGAGCCTAAGGCACAGTTCTGGGTTAATGGGGGGAGGCTGTGTGCAGTCTCCGAGAGCACGTGAGAAGAGGGTAGTACTCTAGGGGGCATTCTAGAGGCCGTGTGTCCCTTCTGAGACCTCCACCTGTCTTTTCAGGCTGTCTTTCCAAGAGCTGACAAACAAAGCTCTGTGAAGAGGCCTGCTGGGAAAGCTGTGGAGAACTGGGATGCTTCTCAAATTAGCCCCAGCAATGAGTAGTCATCCTCATATAATTCTAATATTTGTTTTTTCTTTCTTTCTTTTTTTTTTTTTTTTTTTTTTGTGGCTTAAGTTATAGAGATGGGGGAAGAGGTTTAAATAAATGATGCCCATTAAATAAGCTATTAATCAAGCATAAAAAAGCAAGTCACTATTTCAATTTTGTTTATATACACCCATATACACACATGCATGTATACACACATAAACACACTCTAACACTAAAATATTCAATGGTTGTTAGCTCCAGATAGTGAGATTCATTGTTCATTCATTTCTTCACTCATAGTCACAGAGCACTTGTCATCTGCAGTGGTTATAAGTTCTGGGGTACAGTGGGAAACATACCAGGCAAAACCCTCACCCTTGTAAAGCTTATCTTCCAATGGCAGAGATAGACAATAAACAAATAAACAAATGCAAATAAAATGACTCTAATTGCTATTAGTGGAATGAAATGAAATAGGATAATCCTTTAGATAGGTGGTCAGGAAAGGCTTTCTGAGGAAGTGACTCTTATGCCACAGCTGAAAAACAAAAGGAGCCAGAGACATGGGGAGGAGCCTGTTAGCAGAGAGCAGGCGCTCAGCTCTATGGTGGGAAAGCACCAAACTCGTCTAAGCTAGGAGCTGAGGGTGCTCAGTGAGGAAGGAGCCCAGCGGGCAGGGAAAGAGCAGCTTGGGTTGAGGCGATAGAGGACGGCAGGACCAGGTCCTTCTGGTCCTTTTAAGCCGTGGCAGTGAGTTTGGATTTTATTCCAGGTGTGCTGGGATGCCAAAGGAGTAGGGGAGGGACATGCTCCAATCCCTTTCCTCCAATCCCAATATCTAGTGATATTTAGAGAATGGTTTAGAGAAGGCAAGTGGTTGATTTTTTTTAAACAAATCAATTTTATTGATACATAGTAATAAACATAAATCCATCCAAAGTGTACAAGCAATAGTACTTGGTATAATCACATAGCTGTGCATTCATCACTTCAATCATTTTTAGAGTAATTTCATTATTCCAATAATAATAATAAACATAATAAACAAAAACAAACAAAACTCATCACCTCTCAATCTCTCTATGCTTCCCCTGCTGTACATAGCTGTTATTCTGTCTCCTTCTCTAGTTTATTTCTATTTCTATTTTGTAAAAAACAGTTTTATATATGCAATAACACCGGTATTCTTATTTTGCATGAGGTTTCACTATGTTATACAGTCCCATGTTGCATTTTTAGTTTTCCTTCTATAAATACACTTGACTTTAGACTTAGCATTCTGACCACTGTCATACCCATATAATAGCTCTGCTAGCTACAAACACTATGACATCATAGTGTTTGACCTTTATGCCTTCATGCTTCTCCAAAAAATTATGCCTTCATGCATCTCCAAAAAATTTTTATCACCATAAAAGCAATACTTATTATTTTATATATTTAATGCCCATGTCCTTGCTTAGAGTGGGCCATGCTTTGTGTGTTTTTACAAGTTGGCATTCCTGTGAATTCTTCTGTAACTATAACCTGGGATATGGGGACAGGGCAGCCCTCGGCACACAAGAGGAGACCCCAGATGCCTCTACCTGACCTAAAGTCAGCCTCCATCAACAGTACAGAGTTTATTTCCACACAGAATGGAGGTATAGATACATCCTAAGAGAGGACAGGCTTGTGGGCTTGTGGCCAAAAGAATCCTCCAGCAAGCCCATCCCTTCATAAAAAGTGACTCTTCCCTTCTTGTCACCACATCCTCAGGCCTGACATCCCAGGAAGACACATAACTTTCCATTACATGCCCTTGGAAATGAATTCCATAGTCTAATAATGAGAGTGACCCCATTTTACAGGTGGAGAAATTGAGATTCAGAGGACAAGTTTGTCTGAGATTATAAAACAATAGTACAAAGGACGAGGTTCCCTGTGCCCAGGGCAGGTGAGTGCCTGGAACCCTCTGTGTGTCCCTGTGGAAAGGGGCCCTGAGGGGTTTGCTGCTTAAGGTGCCTGTGATGAGTCAGGAAGGGGCTGGAGGAAATTGACCAACTTGAGTGGTGAAACCAGTCCATCCCCTTCAATCCGAGAAGGAGGACAGGCTGGGAACCGTATAAAGCGTGCCCAGCCCCTGCTCAGCTCAGCATTCCTCTAGAAGACTCTCTCCCTCACTCTCTACTGTGAGTCTGGTAAGTACCAGCTGGGAGACCCAGGGCCGGGACTGGGAGCCTCCAGCTGGCCGGAAGGCGGCTGGGATGGGCAGCCTGGCTACGTGTGGGCCCACACTCGGGCTGGGGTCAGTGGGACCGCCTTTCTTCCAGGAGGGCTCCGGTCCCTGAGCGCAGGGAAATGCCCATGGCGTGGAGCACTCAGAACAGAAAACAATGCCCTCCCCCTCCATCGCTTCTTGGGCCTTATTTTAGATGGGGGGAGTAAGAGCTGCTTTCTTTTCTAAAGCTTGTTTGATTTGGACCGACTAGGTTTTGGCCTTCTTTATGGGGGCAGGAGGTTTCAGGGAAACACTTGTAACTCTTGACTCTGCTGCAGAAAGAGGAAAACTTTCTATTTGTAGAGGCCCAGACAGAGCAGGGGGTAGAAAACCCAACTTACAAGGACGAGACTTGAAAGAACCAGCTCCCCGTGCTGTGCTCAGCAATCCCCACCCCACCCTATCGGGGACCTTGGAGCTAAAGCTCGGAAAGTCGGGAGAGAAAGAAGCTCTGGAGTTAACCATGCCAACCTGCTAACTTTACAGAGGAGAGCTCTGAGGCCAGAGGGGCTGAGCAAACACACAGCAGGTCAGTGGGAGAGCTCAGCCCGGGCTATGTCAGCGCTCGGCCGGGCCTGGCGGATCCTTTACGGCGCAGGCTGTTTGTTCTCAGGGGCCTTCCCTGAGACCATTGCTTTCCTAGCACATCTTAGCTCTTGCTGCGACATCATCCTGGAGCTCCTCTCTTCTCCTTGGGCTGTGGAGATAGGACGAAACAAGAGCAAGGGCCAGGGACGGGAGCAGAAGGTTAGACGGCCCCCAGCCCACCCTGCAGCACAGCTCTTGGTGTGGACTCCTGCTTGAGGACAAGAGGCTCCTCTGAGGACCCTTCCTCGCCTCTCCCCATCCCTGGCCGTCACCCTCTGATGCTGCTGGGGAAGGAGTGAGGGAAGTGCCCCACCCAAGCAGAGAGAGGAAATGCTGAGAAACCAGACACTGCGGCAGGTTCTGGAGGATCTTTATCTACTCCCTTTGCCTTCAACCTCCCCCCCCCAACCCCTCTTGTTTTTCAGGTTGAATTAAAATGGCTTCCAATATGTCCCAGCAGCACACCCTGCCAGTGACTCTGCCCCCTGCCCTCAGCCAGCAGCTCCTCAGCACCGCCCCTCCTCCTGCCCGTGCCCCGCAGGAGCCGGAGAAGCAGCCCACTGCACTGCCCGCACCGTGCCCCGAGGCGCCCTCTGAGCTCCCAGCCCCGCAGGAGCCGGAGAAGCAGCCCACTGCACTGCCCGCACCGTGCCCCGAGGCGCCCTCTGAGCTCCCAGCCCAGCAGGAGCCGGAGAAGCAGCCCACTGCACTGCCCGCACCGTGCCCCGAGGCGCCTTCCGAGCTCCCAGCCGAGGGCCCCGTGCAGTGTGGGGACAAGCCCACGGCTCAGGTGCAGGTGGTGTCCGGGCAAGAATGGGTGCAGCCACCGCAGGGGCCACAGGTGCAGGAACAGCATCTGGGACAACAGCAGGAGCAAAAGGAGCCGCAGGTGCTGGAACAGCATCTGGAACAGCAGCAGGAGCAAAAGGAGCCGCAGGTGCTGGAACAGCAGCTGGAACAGCAACTGGAGCAAAAGGGTCCACAGGTGCAGGAACAGCATCCGGAACAGCAGCAGGAGCAACAGGAACATCAGAAAGCAGTAAACCTGGAGCAGCAGCTGGAGCAAGAGAAAGCACAAAGGGAGCAGCAGCTGAAGGAGCAGCTGGAAAAGGAGAAGGAGCTATTGGACCAGCAACTGGATCAAGAGCTATCAAAGAGAGATGAGCAGCTGGAAAAGGGAAAGCATGTGCTGGAGCACCTGGAGCACCAGGAGAAGCAGCTAGAGTCACCAAAACAGCTGGATGAGCCTGTGTCTGCCCCAGTTCCTGGTGAGTTTCAGGAGACCCAGACAGTCCAGGCACCGAAGGGGGCTGTCTCACCCCCTGCAGAGCAGCAGAAGCATAAGTAGCCAGCCCCAGCGTCCGTCCCAGAACCTCTCAAGCCACCCCACACAAGTGGAGAAAGCCACCGCCCTGCATACCTCAGCTCCCCAGCCTGGGCGGCCTGCCTCATTTGTGAACCTGCCTCACCCTATCCCTCGGCATGTCTTTTATCTCTTGCTGGAGACGGAAAAGGGGCATTCTTGCCTTGATCCCACCCCAGTGAGCCCAATACTAACGTCCGGGAACCAGAGCACCTGCCTGAATGACGGTTCCTACAGTCACTCTGATTTCTTCCTTACTGACATAGCTGAATCTGTGAGTGTGTACAATAATACATAATAAATCCTGGATTTCCTGGGACCGTGTGTTCTCTCTGGCTTCTTCTCCTCTGCCTCTCACCATATAACAACTGTATGTGGGTCAGTGGTTATAAGTGACTCTCTTAGCCAATTCCCAAAGAAGGACAGAAATGATGTCTTTTATTCTGCTCCCCAAGTGACTCAATACATTCAACAGCTGCTGGAAAAAAAAAAAAAGGACAAAGCAAAAGCAACTCCATTCATGCACAGGAAAGCAATAGCTTGCAGTCATGAATAGGGGACAAGTTATTTTGGTTGGGGTTAAGGGGGTCTGTTTGTCTCAGTCCAGCAGCAGTCCTTAGTATACACACAAATAGACCAGTCCTTAGCCCATACCAAGCTCATTCCTTCACTTTTGATCCCCTGACTCATCTTTAGGGAGGGAGAGGGAACTGGAAAGACACCCGGGAGATTTGGATGCTCTCACCTGGGTCCTAGTTCCTTCTCTGGGGACATCTACAGGTCCTCCTGCTGGGGATTTCTCCCTGCAGAGTATTCTCAAGGTCCCCAAGGACTACCTACTTGGCTGAGGAAGACCTCAGAAGAGTAATGGAAACAAAATTGGGCAAGGACTATGCCTGACTGGGAGAGTGACAAGAGTCACTAAAGGAAGTAAAGGTTAGGCCAGCTGGAAAGGTGGAAGCCAGAAATGCTGATGGGGCCTGAGAAATACAAATCCAAGGTCAATGCTGCCGCCATTATCCTCCCCCTTTACCCTTGCTCCCTGCCAGCTCCATAGCATTTACCTCCATCAGTCACATGGGGATTTGGGGCTCTCTCCTTCCTGGGACAAGCCCTGCCTTTATCTCTTCTAGTGACCTCCCTTTAGATACTTAACCACATCGTCATATGCAGGGTACCTCAAGCATACCCAAAGCTACTAGTGTTACAGTTCTTTTACAGCTCTTTTAGAAAAAAAGCTTATTTACAGCAGTCATGAGGATATGTCAGTGACATGCCTATTAGGGTGTCCACAGGCATTCAAACTCAATAGATCTGAATAGCATTCAGCATCTCTTACCCCTCCCCCCCGCCCCCGGCAACATTCACCATGTTTCCTCCATAGATCTTCTCTCTAGTAATGGCACCATCATGTGTGCCTTCACCTAAACCAGAGATGGAATCAGACTTCCTCACTCCTCCTTCTCCTCTTCCCTGTTCCTTACCAATGGGCATGCCCTTGCTCAATCCCCGCTGTGATAGTTAATTTCATGTGTCAACTTGGCTAGGTTATGGTGTCCACTTGTTTGGTCAAGTAAACACTGGCTTCATTGTTACGGTGAGAGTATTTCCTGGATTTAAATCATTAGTCATTGACTGCATCTACAATTAACAACAGAGATTGCCTTCAGAAACGGAGAAGTCTCATTCAGTCATTTGAAGGCCTTTCAGCAGTTAGAAAGAAAAAATTCTCTCTCTACTTTAGCCAGCCAGCTTTTCCTAGGGAATTCATCAAAACCTTCATCAGAGTTCCCAGCTTTCAGCCCACCCCACTGAACTCAGACTTGCTAATCCCCATGATCACATGAGCCGGTTCCTAAAACTCTCTTAATATTTGCATATATAATAATATTTATATTTATATATATATATCCTTTATATTTATCTTATGTTTCTCTGGAAAACCCTTACCTAATGCACCTATCAATGCCTCTCTTTGCTCAAACTGAGATAATTTCTCAACTAAACTATTGCAATTGGTTTCAGGCTGGTCCCCTCTGCTCTCTATCTCCCACCCCCTGTAATCTATCCACCATGCAGAAGATGGAATGATCTACTTAAAAATCTCATATAACCACAACACTTCTTGGCTTAACACTTTTTTGTCGTTCTCATTTCTTTGTAGTGCATGAGAAAGTAGGCTCAACTTCTCCTAAAATAAAAGAGTTAAGAGGAAACCGAAGGAAGACTGGGCAGAGAGAATGGCAGCTGAGGGAAGATGCAATCAGAGATATCCAGTGTGTGTATAAATTTTCTTTGATGTCACTTAAAAAAAATTTTTTAAGGTTTATTTATTTACTATTTTTTTCTACTCTTTTTTTCTTTTTGTCCTTTTTAAATTTTTCGAAGTCACTTTTTAAAAAAAATTCTGTCTTTTAGAATAGCTTTGGATTAACAGAAAAATTGAGAAGATTGTAGAAAAAGTCCCAGATATTCTGCACTGAGTTTCTCCTATTATTAACATCTTGCTTTAGAATATGTTACAATTAATGAACCAATATTGGCACATTATTAGTAACTAAAGATCCTTGTTTATTCAGATTTCCTTAGTTTTTACTAATGTACTTTCATCACATTACATTTCACTGTCTTGTCTCCTGAGGGTCCTCTTGACAGTGAGATTAGACTGAGGGTTTTCTGGAGGAAGACCTCAGAGGCAAAGCGTCGTTTCATCACATCACATCAAGGGAATCTGCTATCAACATGACGAATGACTGCTGACGTTGACCAGGGTCCCCTGGCTGAGGCAGTGTGCACCAGATTTCTCAATGTAAGGTTATTCTTTCTTTCTGTACTCTTTGGAAGAAAGTCACTATATGCAGTCCACTCTTAAGGAATGGAAAGTTATACTCACCTCCGTGTGGGCAAGTGCCTACATAAATTATTTGGAATTCTTCTGCATGGGAGATTTATCTCTTCTTCCCCATTTAATTTTTTTCAGTCATTTATCATACTAGTATGACACATGGATTTTTTTCATACTTTGAGTTATTGTCAAATAATACTTTTTGTCATTCAAATAATGCCAGTTTTGGCCATTGGAGGCTCTTTCACTTGGCTCCTGTGACAGCCCCCATCCTTGTGATATATTTTTAATTCAATTTAATTTTTATTTTTTATTTTTGTTTTGAGTGCTCCCTTTACTTTTTGGCACTCTAACATACTCCAGGATCATCTCATATATTTCCTGTCCAAGTCCAAGAAGCCTTGGATTCTTTTGTTGGGAAAGGGTACTAGAAACCAAGGGCTGGGTGCTATGTGTACCTCTTGCTGCTGGAGTGTTTTCTTTTAGGCTTTCTCAGCTGACAGAGCAAGGAAATATATGTGTGTATACGAGCTTGTATATACACACACATCTATAAATATTTCTAATTGTAACTATCTGTACCTATATTAAAAATAAACATGAGTATATCTTGATGTCTCCAACTCCAATCCATTACCACATGAATTGCTCAAATCCCCTTTCCTTTCTTATTTGTAAATTCCTCCTTCAACAGTGAGAACCAAGCTCCCACCATCTGCCATCCATTTACTTAATTATTTCCAGAATACATGAATATCAGTATCAGAATTGTCAACCCATACCGATGGCCATGGGGGAAATATCTTTATCAGCTAGAGCTCTGTGCCTGTGATCACATTGTTCCTTTGCTTTTAATCTTACAGATACCACTCATTTCCAGAGTTAATTAGGTCAGCACCTTTTCTCCTTCTCCTCTTCAGTGAGACTGTTTCATACATTTGTTATGCAATTACAATCTTGTCAAGTCTGCATTCCTTCCCAGAACCTGCCAATTTCCTAAATAATTTTTCAAATTTGCATGTATTAAGGAGCACTCTTTGTGTTGTAAACTTTTATGGGCTTTGATGCATGATGCCATGTACCCAACATTAAAACATCATGCAGAAGAGTTTCGCTGCCCTAAAAATCCTCTGTGCTTCACCTGTTTAACTTCCCCCACTGTTTCTGAACCCCTAGCAACCACTGATCTTTTTACTGCCTCTATAGTTTTTTTTGTCTTTCCAGAATTCTCTAACTAGAGACATATATAGACTGGCTTCTTTCACTTAGCAATATACATTTAAGGTTCTCCCTTGTCTCTTCATGGCTTAATAGTTCATTTCTTGTTATTGCTGAAATAATAGCCCTTTGTATGAGTGTGCCAGTTTATCAATTTACCTATTGAAGGACATCTTGCTTGCTTCTAGTTTGGGGGCAATTATAAATAAACTGCTATGAACATTCATGTATAGATTTCTGTGTAGACATGTTTTCAAGTCATTTGGGTAAATCCCTAAGAGAGCGATTGCTGAGTCATGCGGCAAGGCTATGTTTAGTTTTGTAAGAAACTGTCAAACTCCCTTCCAAAGTCACTCTACCATTTGTAATCCCACCAGCAATGAATGAGAAGTCCTGTTACTCCTCATCCTTACCAGCATTTGCATTGTAAGTTTGTTGGATTTTATTTTTTTCAGGGACTGTATTGTCATGTTTGTTTCTATATCAGGATGATAGTGTGAATTATTTCCATAAAAATATTGACTCTCCAGCATGATGTGGCAGGTTTATCACCTTTACACACTGTCTTGCTTTAACCACTGCCACTCAAGGCAGGGTGAGGCACTCAGACCAAGTCCTTCCACATTGGTCTATAAATATTCCTCCCATCCCACTCACACATTGTATTATATATATATGTGTCCATGTGTCTGCCTTTACTACAACACAGAGTCACTTGAAGACAGGAGTTATATCTAACTCAATTTTTCTATTTTAGGCTCTAACTCAAAGCACAGTAAATTGTCAGTAGTCAGTAAATATCTGTTGAATAAGTGAGAGTACATTTACCCTCTACTCCTTTGGAACACAGTAGATATTCTATTTCTCCGTGGACTGAGACATTTCTGACCACTCCCTCTTGCCTGAAACCCCTTCATTAACCTCCACGAGTTCAGTAGGTTTGCTTCTCCTCCTGCCTTTCAAAATTAACATCCTCAGCTTTCCCTGTCCACACCCTAAATGACAGTGTTGTTGCTAGAGTTCTGTACTAGGACATTTTATCATCTTGCTCACGTCTTATCTCCCAGGGAGATAGTTCCCTGCCCAGGGTGTTAAGTGATTGTCTATATCCTGTGTCATGTGTGCTGCCTGATCTGTATTATGTACACATCATTCCTAAGTTTGGAAGATTCTTCTGTCTTATGGTGGAAGTCAGAAACCTGCTTTCCCTGTTCCCTTGTATCTACACTACAGGGTCCACAAATGAGACACACTCACAGGACACATCACCACCACCCCGAGATGACTCCCTCATCTGTCTGCTCATTCTCTGCTGGCTGGGTCTGCTCGTTGTGTATGCTTGTTGTGTGAGCTTGTTGTGCATGCTTGTCTTCTGTAGGAGGCGCTGGGAACTGAACTGAGGCCCTCCCATGTGGGATGTGGGTGCCCACCACTTGAGCCACATCCGTTTCACGCTTGTTGTGTTTGCTCATTCATCAGCTCTTGTCTTCTTTTGGAGGCACTGGAAACCAAACTCAGGACCTCCCACGTGGGAGGTGGGCATCCAACTGCTTGAGCCCATCCGTTCCCAGGACACTTTCTTTTGAAACTGAGTTACATAAGGAGGAGTGGAGTACCACAGGAATTGAGTCAGATGAAGGTAAAGATAAATGAGAGACATTTATTCTTCATGGGAAACAATAGCAGAGATCATATTATTGATTTCTAGCACTCAGAATTTAGGGTGCAAGCTTCCATGTCATTGATCTATTATTATCAACTTTTATAGTAAGCCTTGATATATGGTCAGTCAAGTTTTCTTATATTGTTATTCTTTGGATGGATTTAGATAGCTTTTGGCTTTTTTTCTCTTCTATATACATTTTAGAATCAACTTGTTACCTCCACTAAAAAAAATTCCTACTGGAATTTGATTAAAACATCACTGAATATTTAGATCTTTTTGGAGGAAATTAACATTCCTATGATATTTTGTTAAGGTCTCCTTTCCATAAACGTGCTATTTTCCATTAATTAAGATCTTCTTTTATGCTTTTCAATACAGTTTTATAACTTCCACCATTAAGTTATTGTATATCTACCTGTAAATTTATATGTTATATATATAAATATACGTATACATAAATTGAACATTAAAATAATTAAATTTAATCAATAATTTTTGCCTGTCCTGTATAAATATATGTGTTTTCTCTTTTAATACAAATTGCATTAATAGTAGTGAATTGTATTAATATAGTTTCTAATGCAGAACTAACCCCACATTCGTGGAATAAAACAAACTAGTTCACTAAGGCAAAGACTATTTCTCCACTATCCATTCCCCCCCTTCAACTAATATAGGTTTTTTTTGGTCTAGGCACATGGCCTCCCTGAATAGAAATAAAACAATAAAACAACAAAATATATAAAACAATAGTTTCTACAAAGGACAATGGTTTGCAAGAGATGGGTAACAAAGCAGGTGATCCCTGTGATTGCCTCAGCCTTTAAAGAGTATTCAGGCCATAAGGGAAGGAGGAGAAAACCAGACAAGTCTGATGGGCTTTCTGAGTTGAGGAGGGGGAGCCGCGAGGCTCAGGAGACAAAGGTGCCGAGACTTCATGGGACATACTACTAAGGAAGGGGTCACTGTAAAGAGCTAGAAACCCAAAGCTCTGATCTGCAAAGCGGCCCCTTAAGAATTCAGAAGAGAAATGTTTGGAGCATGCAAGTAAGGAAACTACCTGAGGCCAGGAAAGGAACCACCTGACAGTATTAGAGGAAACAGAACTTTGTATTCTCCCAGGGCCAGGACGGGTGTCAATCTCCACCAGCCAGGCTGTAAAAGCTCATAATTAAAGGACGCTGGCTAGTGTACTCAAGGTGTCTTGCCTAAATAGTGGGAAAGAGCCCAAGACTGAGCACCTAACACTTCTTAAAAACAAGTTGAAAAAGGATAAAACTACTTTCAAATAGCTAAATAACAGAATATTTATAAGAATACAAAAATAACCAGCAAAAGGTTAAATAGCCATGCAGAAAAGATAAAATTCAAAATACATGACTTCCAGTCAAAAAGTGCAAGGCATTCAAAGAAGTATGATATTATTACACATAACGAGGAGAAAAACCAATCTGTCTGAATTTACACATCTGACACAGATGTTAGAAAAGCAGAAAAGGGCATTAAAATGGATATTATAATAACATTCCATGTTTCAAAAAAATTAAGTAAAATCATGGAAGATATAAAAGACCCAAATGAAACCTCTAGATGTGACAACTAAGATGTCTGAGATGAAAAATACACCAGATGAGATTAGACTGGATGGGATTATACAAATTGGCCATGGTAGAAGAAAAGATTAGTTAACCTGAAGACAGAGAAATAGAAACTATTGAAATTAAGTTGTTTTGTTTTTTTAAAAAGACGAGTGCATCAAAGATCTGTGAGAAAAGTTCAAGCAGCTTAATACATACATAATTAGAGTCTCTGAAGGAAAGAGATCAGACAAGATAGTTACCTTGATGAGACTTTATTTTTAAAATGATGGAGATATTAAGACATTCCCAGATTAACAAAAACTGAGGGACTTCATTACCACTAGATTTGTCCTACAAGCAGTGCTAAAGCAGTTCTTCAGACTGAAAGGAAAGGACACTAGATAGTTCAAAGTGGCATAAAAAATAAAAATGTCCAGTACAGGTAACCATATGGGTGATTATAAATGGCAGTACTATTGTATGTATTTTTGGTATGTAACTCCATTTCTTACTTTGTACAGGTGCTAAAATGCAAATGCATAAAAATAATGATAAATCTATGGTTTTGGACATACAATGTACAAAGATATAATTTGTAACAAAGTACAAAAAAAGGTGGAAGGTTGGAAGGGTATAGGAACAGTATGTGTATATGCTATTTATGTTAAGTTGGTATCTATTCAAATATTATTATTATATATTTAGCATGAATTTTAACACTGTGGTAGCCATAAGGAAAATATGTGAAAAAATATATCCAGATAGAAATGAGAAGGGACACTATAAAAAATCAAATAAATAGAGGTGTAGGCATTAATAGAAGAATTGAAGTACAAAAATGGTGTAAGATTTGCAAAGACTAAACAGCAAAATGACAGAAGAACTTCTTGCACTTGTTACTTTAAATGTAAATTTATTAAATTTTCCAGTCAAATGGCAGAGATTGGGAGCATGACCCAACTATAAGCTGTTTATAAGAGACTCACCTTAAATCCAAAGACATAAGTAGGTAGAAAGTGAAAGGATGTAAAAAATATACTATGTAAGTGGTAGCCAAAAGCAAACTGGGGTAGCTATATTGATATCAAGATAAATTAGATTTTAAGTCATAACTGTAATGAGGGGAAAAGACTGTCATTATGTACTGATAAAGGGGTTGTTTCAACAAGAAGTCACAGCAATTATAAATATACGCAAATATACATACCAACAGCAGATCCCAAAAAGATATTCAGCAAATATAACAGATTTGAAAGAATAAATATACGGTCTTACATTAATAATAGGATACTTTAATACAACCTTTTCAATAATGGATAGATCATCTAGACATAAGATCAATAAGGAAATAAAAGACTTCTTTCAATTCTTTTGGGTATATACTTAGAAGTGAGATTGCCGAGGCATACAGTAATTTTATACTTAACTTTCTGAGATACAAGTTTAAATGCTTATAGTAAAAAAGGAGAAATACCTTAAATCAGAGGCCTAACCTCCAAACTGGAGAAACTACAAAAATAATAGCAAAAACAGCAAAAGGAGCAAAAGGAAAGAGATAACAAAGATTAGAGCAAAGATAAGTGAAACAGAGAATAAGAAAGCAATGGAGAAAATCAACAAAACCAAAAGTTGGTTTTTTGAAAATACCAATAAACCTCACAAACCTTTAGCTAAAAGAACAAAATAGAGAGGACATATTCAGATCACTAAGATCAGAAATGAAAATGGGAGCATTACTACTGAACTCACTGAAATAATAATGACTATAAAAAGATACTATCAACAAACTAGATAACCTAGAATAAATGGACAAATTCCTAGGAACACACAAACTACCTACACTGACTCAGGAAGAAATAGAAGATCTAAACAAATCAGTAATTAGTAAAGAGGTTGAATTAATCATCAAAAACCTTCCAACAAAGTAAAGCCCAGGACCAGATGGTTCCAGGGGAATTTTACCAAACATTCCAAGAAAAATTAATACCAATCCTGCTAAAACTCTTCCAAAGAAGAGGAGGAATCATTCCCTAATTCATTCTATGAGGCAATATCATCCTCATTCCTAAGTCAGGTAAACATAAAAAATATTCAATCCATATGAAGACAGAAAAAGAGAGAGAGAGAGAAAAAAAATGGAACCAAGAACAGATGGGAAAAATAGAAAACAAACAGCAAGACAGTTGATTTAATCTTAATAATATGGACACTTAAATTAAATGTCTAAACTAGGTCAGGAAAACTTTTTCTTCAAGGACCAGACAGTAAACATGTTACCCTTGTGGATTGTACAGTCTTTCTGCTATTGTAGCATGAAAGCATCCACAGACAATAGGTAAAACCAACTGATGTGGCTGTTATCCAAAAAAACTTTACTTATAAAAACATTTGGTCTGTCCATGGATTGTATTCTGCTAACTCGAGCTATGCATCCCAATTTTAAGGCAGATATTTTCAGGTTGGATTAAAAAGCAAGACCTAACTTTATGCTGCCTACAAAAAAACCACTATAAATATAAAAACGAAAATAGGTTAAAATTTCAATGGTGAAAAACGATATGCCATGTTCACACTAATTAAAAACATAATGGAGTGTCTATATTAATGTCAAACAAAGTAGTTTCAGAGCAAAGAATATTACCGATAAAAAAGATCATTTCATAATAATAAAATGGTCAACTCATCAAATGGACATAACTATCCTGTTTATATTCCTAATAACAGAGATTCAAAATACATGAAACAAAAGATTATAGAATTGCGAGGAGAAATAAGCAAATCTGCAATTATATTTAAAGATTTTAATATCCTCTCTCAGTAATTGATAGACTAACTAGACAGAAAAACAATAAGAATATGAAAGGCTTGACCAATACTATCAACAAACTTGAAATAATTGGCATTTATAGAACACTCACTCAACAACAGCAAACTATAAATTCTTTTCAAAGACACATGAAACATTTACAAAGATAGACCATATTCTGGTTCATAAAATGTGAGTTTCAATAAATTTCAAAGGATTCAAGTCATGTAAAATATGTTTTCTCATAACAATGAAATTAAATTAGAAATCAAGGACAGAAAGATCTACAGAAAATCAACAAATAACACACTTATAAATGTCTCATAAATGAAAATGGAAATTAAAAAGTATTTTAAACTAAATGAAAACTAAACATAATAGACAGTAGGTAAAGCAGTATTAAGAGGGAAATCTATAGCATTAAAATTCCTAAATTAGAAAATAAGAAAGGTATCAAATCAATGATGTCAGCTTCCACCTTTACAAACTAGGAGAAAAGAAAGAATTAAAGCAAAAGTAAATAGAAAAAAAAGGAAATTATAATGATCAATGTGGAAATCAGTAAAATGGAAAACAATAAAGAAAATCAATGAAATAAAGCTGATTCTTTGAGAAGATAAATACCAATAAATAAATCTCCAGCTAGAGTAATCAGAACTAAAAGAAAAGTAGAGAGTAAATACAAATTACCAATATCAGGAATAAGAGAAGTATCATTACCACAGATGCTTTGATATTAAAACCATGATAAAGAATATATTTCATCCACTGAACCACAAGTATCTTATAAGGACATCCTGATTACCTGTCAATATCTATTCATGATGATCTAATCACATGGTGTCATTAATATAGCAGACCAATAAAATGTTCTTGGGAACATTCAGATGATCAAGGTCCCTCCAAACTTATTATGTCAGGGAGAAAGAAAACTAATGAAAACTAATACAGCCCTAAGGCAAGACTATGAATATATATTGTTGTCCATCCTAAAGTAATGCAAAGTGATTCTTATTATCATCTTTCCTGATAGGTACTGAAAAGAACACACTTAAATCAATACATACCTATTAGAAGCTTTATTGATTTACGCTATTAAGCATTTCATATCTTGTATAGATGCTGCAATTAGGGTTACTATTTAGTTAAGTCTGTGGAAATCTACCATCATTCATCATTAGCTCTGTTTTTTTTCTGGGCTATCCTGGTGAATTAAATAAGGATATAGTGGGGACTACTAAGAATAACATTAATCTCTGCCAATCTCCATAGGATATGGTATTTTTAAAATTTTTCTATCTTATCGGAGTTGGTGCAGCTTCAAGGATTTCAATTTGACCTTTCTACTGCTGTAGTTGTTACTTCATAAATCAAGGAACAAATGTGAGGAAACTGTCAGCTGTTGAGTATGTCCACATTATCTAAATAGGACAAAGATGGTTCCTGTTGTTTATGTCTTCACAGGAGGCTGAGACCACTAACCCAAAGCCTGCCTGTGCCAATCTCAAATTATATAATCCAATTGTTTTAGATATTGTTCAAATAAGTACATTTTTAGCCATTTAGAGTCTGTCCTCAATTCATGCCCCACAAATAACACCCAACATCTGCTAGCCATAGATAAGACAAATCTTGGGGCTATAAAAGTCCCCAAACCCCAGCTCTCTGACCCAGAAATTTCCCATAAAGATGCTGAGTGACATTCACCTAGGCACACAAGTACCCTGCCCCCATTCTTCTCTCCCGTGGAAATTCCCTTGCTCTGCTCCCCTTCTGGATGTGGATTCATGCCACTGCCTCTCAGCAGTCTCTTGCTGAGACAGACTTCCCAAATCAATAAAGCTACCCAAGCACTGCCCAAATAAAATACATAGTATGATACTGCCATCTCGTGGTCAAATCTTTTTTTTTTTTTTAACAATTCAAAATCCTTAAACTCGCTTTAAGGAGTTTAGTATTACTGCCAACCTGTGGCAGTAATATTTGCTAAGATTAGATTACAACCTGTGGCAATGAGGGTGGGATTAAGTGTTGATCAAGAAATTGATATGAGGTGTTGAAATCTGTGTACCCCAGAAAAACATGTTATTAAATCTAATCCATTCCTGTGGGTGTAAAATGATTGTAAGTAGGATCTTTTAATGATGCTTCTTCAGCAAAGGTGTGACCCACCTCCTTCAGGATGGGACTTAATCCTATTACTGGAGTCCTTATAGACGGAATAAATACAGAGAGAGAAAGAAAGAGGAGAGATACAGAAGCAAGAAGCTGAAAGCAACGAAACCCAGAGGAGAAGGGAGAGACCAACATGTGCTTTGCCATGTGGCAAAGGAGCTAAGGATCGCCGGCAGCCAGTCTTCAGAAAGAAAGTATTTTTCTGATAATGCCTTTATTTGGACATTTTCTCAGCCTCAAAACTGTAAGCTAATAAATTGCCATTGTTCCAGCTAAACCATGTCATGATATCTGCTTTAAGCAGCCTAGGAAACTAATACATGGGACCTACTCTGTTGCTAAGACAATTAATTGGCAAATCGACTGGCCAGCCTTCAATGTTTGAGCCTCAGAAGCTGGAAAGCCTCTGCGTAAGTTTGGCATAACATTGCTCTTTGCTGCACCATCCTCTTTTTCACAGTCTTCCCCTGTGCCTTTTAGCCCACCAAGCAGTGGCAGCAGTTTTCAAGTGAACCGACACGCTTAGGGCTGATTTTAGGGGCTAAAGGCACTGAGCTCTTCAGGGAGGGAGATCAGCTTGCCTGCCTGGCTCTTCTTCTAAGTAGGTACTGGATGTTGTATGGCCTATGGGACCGAACAGAAAAGGGGAGGAATACATGCTTCAGGACTGAGGGTGTGCTCCTCCCAACCCCACAACAAGCTGTGATCTGCTCAGTGATTTGAGGTACTCTGAGACAGGAGAACATCCTTGACCCTATGGGCCGCTACGGCAGGTAAATGGGTGGATAAGGCAGAGATTGCAGGTTCATCTCCTACAGAGTTGGGGGAGATTCCTTTGCAAGCTGCACAGCACGCCTCTGCTGTTACCCTTGATTGTGCTCGTGGATGTTGTCATTCTAGCCCCTCCCTGGGCTAATACCTAGACCTTGGTATTATCAACCCTTGGGCTGAGCCAACTAAAGCATTACTTAAAATAATTAAAGACAGGAAATTTGTATCTCTGCCCCTCCCTCGACTCCAAAGGACACGACTACTTTGCTGAGGGGGTACTCCAAACCACAAGATAAGATGCTGGTTGGGTCGCATTTGTGGCTGCTTCTTATCAGGTTGACACCTGGAGAGGAGGTAAGACCCCCAACGTCCCAAGGGAGGTGAGGTGGTGGAAAGGACCCTGACGAGGCAGCCTGGTGCCCTCTAGAGGAAGAGGCAGCACGGTGCACCACTGTGAGTGCAACTGGGATAATTTACCCTCTACTTTGCTAGTAACCACTGCAAAGTAATAAAAACAGGAAAGCTAAAAGGAGAGGGCCAGGAAGATGTGTTCCCTCTCTTACTATGAAGTACAGTCTTTCCTTTTGGACCTGGCCCAGGAACCAGTATGCCTGGCTTTTAGACTGTATCTGGCTAGGAGTGAGCTCCATCTACCGGGGACTGAAATTAAACACTTGGCTGCCGTAGTACAGGATGGAAGAATGGTGTTCCTATAAAGGATTTTGCACATTAATGCAAAATATGGGAATGACCCACAGAGGATGCTTTGGGCCCCAGTCCACATATACCTTGTTGAAGTAGATTTTTATTGCTTGGAAGGTTTTGTCCCCCCACCCCCGCCAGCACCCCACATTAGGATGCACAGCTGCCTGGGAAGACTGTCAATGGAAAATGTTGGCCAAAGATCTCTTTGGCCAAAGATCTCTTCCACAAGCTGGGCATGTTGGAGTGGTTTTATCAGGCAATGAATGGTGTGCAGCATGGTGACTTAGCAATTCCAGAGAAGGCTAAACTGAGTCCTGAGTCTACCTGGCTGTTTCTCAAGGGACTCCTAACAAATATAAGTCCTCCTTACTGGCAATGATGGCTAGTGCTAAAACAATTCAAGAAGCCACAGATATCCTGGATTTCATAGAAACTCATGAAAAACAAACTCAAACTATTTTTGGTCTTTAATTCTACAAGCAATGTCCCACTGGGCCTAAACCCAAATTACTATCATCAGCAAGGCAGACCCCTTCCTAGGCCTAACAAACCACCTACAGGTAGAACCCTATTTAAAAGTAAACCCTGAAATGAATGAGAAGTTATAATGGATCCTAATGGACAAAGTTTCCCAAATTTGATGATCTCTGGTAAATTGGTGAAGCAATTACAATATTTGCTAAGATTAGATTACACCTGTAGCAGGCTTCCCATTTGGAGGCAGCCTTCACTTCCACATCTGAACTTCATCTCCACCAGTGGCAGGACCCACCACCAAATATGGATCTGGTGGTCACAGAAGAGGGCCCCTTCCAGCAGACAATCACCCTCTTACCACATTAACTGTGGTTTGGGCTCCCCCCCCAAAATAATAATAATGGATGGCTTTGATGGACAGAAGTACCCATATTTCCCTAATCTCAGGAAGCATTCATGCTTTAAAAGGAACCACTTCCCCCAGAAGGTTACTGTCTTAGAAGAAGGATTAATTAAAGGAGTAACGGCTTGCTTATCTATCAGAATTTGCACCATTTTGCTATAAAGATGCTCTTTCCTGGTTGTTCTCCTGAGACTATTGCTTTTGCCATTTTTGAAATGGATCTCCTCAGTTACCCAGAGCCTGGCCATGTCCTCTTCCATCCTGATGAGAATGTGACATCGACCACTGACTCGGGACCAACCTCAGCTTGCATCTGCTCATCATCCAGCATATGTCAAGAAAAGCACCCACAACTATCTGGAGAGATAGGCATCTTCACCTGCCACCCATGTTCTTTCCTCCTCCACCAAAGAGACCATGGAACAAATTGGGACCTGCTCCTAGGAGGTGGAACTATTCACCTCTGGACTGGGTAACACCATTTGGACAATGTCCAGAGACAATCAGCTCCCCTACTGTTGGCTACAGATGATCTCCAACTTTAACCCTTACTCTTGCTACACCCCTTCTTCCCCTAAGAAGGTCCATGGGTGGATCCCTTGCTCTAGTAATCTACACCCTACTGCTGATATTATATATCTGAAAATGTGCTACATGCACATGATAGGAAGACACACAACACAGGTCAGACTGGGGACAATGAGAACCACACTATTGGCTGTTCAGATTGGTCAATCCTACCAGCACAACCACAGATATCAACAGTGAGGCTAGCACTCCTCGTCCTATCTAGCAACTCTCTTTCCAGCTAAGCCACACTCTCTGATACCGTTTGTGACTTATAATTGCCTTTCTAAGCCCAGTTCACCAACTTTCACTTCAAATTAAGCAAAATCCACTGTTATTAACTAGTTGCCATCAAACAAATAGAGCAACGGTGACTATCTACTGAGTCTGCACACCATATCACAGGCAGGATGCCACGATTTGTGCAATCAAATTAAAAGTCCTCTAATACAAAGTCAGCACTAACAGAGCTCATGTGATTACAGGCAAAAATATTATTAACACTTACTAACCCATGGGGTAGCTATAAGTGTAAACCCTGCCAACAGTGTACACCCTTTCAACCACTGGCCTCCTTTCCTATTAATTGTAATGATCTCCCTCCCCATTTAGCATAAGCCCCATTTATTGAGGCAGAAAAAATCGTATAAGACAAGTAGCCAAGTGCACTTTGCCATGGATTCCTCCCTGGTCACTAATCAATATATGCAAGGAAGGCAATTAATGTAGCATAATATTACAGGGCCAAGTTATGTCTGAAAAGTCAGGGACTTCAACCAGCTTGGGAATTCTTCCCTAACTTAACCCTCTTACAGTACCAGGTTTTGTATAACGCTCGCTGGAAGCAGGCTCTACAATTGTCACGCTGGCTTCCTACTGTAAACAAGCATAGCTCTTGGGTATTATCAGCAAAGAAAATTCTTATGAAAAACATATTTAATCCCATGGAGAAATCTAACTGTTCTTTGCTTGAGAGTTTCTTCACCTAAACTGACTACTTGCTTACAACAATTACAAAATATTACAGGCCTACCAAAGCCACCGTTAATACAGACTTTGGAAATATTTAAAGGAGATTGTCCTCTAATATTACTCTTCTGGAGAATCCTTTAAAAACACATGCATCCCAGAAGATGGAAACAATAATGAGAAACCCAGTAGCAAAGTTAATCTGGGAGGAAATTTATTGGTGCAGTCACATCGCCTCTCCCAAGGGGCCATCCCTGAGGCTGTTACTACATAAATGGCTGCCTTAGAAGAATTTCCCCTGGAGTGAGGACAATGGAGCAAATGGTTCCCTACTGAAGCACAGCAGCATCATAACAAACAGGAGCAAAAGTGAAAAATGAGCCCAATGTATGGTATAATTGATGTCTATTGTTTAAATAACTTGGCTCACCTGTGAGGATCAATTATGTGAGTGCCCCAAAGCTCAAGATCTAATCTGGTACATGGCTAAGTTAACAGCTTTTTTTCAAACTGCTGATAGCACCTGCAAAACCTAATCCATGCCCATGGAAACATACTGATGTCATTTACTACTGGAAATGCACACTAATTTGAGCAAGAAGGAATATGCAATTGCCTAAGCTTTAGCCACTAAAATACATAACATGGCAAAATCAACCCCACGCTGGTTTTGTTTCCACCAACCAGATTTTCATAACCTAACACCTTTCCCAGGCCAATCTCCCTTATTAAAAGGTGAGCCTATTGCCCTAACCACTAGCATTAAACAACAACATCCCAGATGCTAATCTCACGCAAATAAGTGGGCAATGGTGGGCTGAGCCCACGATCAAATTAGTTGACTCGCATGCTTCTTTGATGAGGACGTTGTATGTTCCTATTATCACCACCTGGAATTGCATTGACACACAGACTTACTTTCATCAGAACACAAATAATACAGGTAGCAGAGGGAGCCTGATGGGCCTGTATAGGAGTCAAATAGTATCCCCTCAACCTACCCTGGACATATTTCCTGCCCTTGGGTTTGGCACAAAATTCCAGTAGATACTCAGCAGCAGAATCCTCCAAGCAATTGCTCCCACAAACCATACTACCCACAATTCTACAATGCCACAAACAAGCTTTCTCAGTAGTCCCCTGGCACTAAGTACCCTAGGATCACTAATTTGGGGGACAATAAGAACAGCATATATGCAAGACACAACAATGAAGAGAAACACAGATAGCCATGTCCCAGGAGTTATCCACACAATTAAACAAATGGTCCCATGATTGGAAACCTTCACTGGATCTCATCACACTTTAGTGCGTTAGAAATCTTCGTAGCCCTACAATACTTACCTGCTGCAGAAGGGGTTGGGGCGAGAATCTCTGTACTTGCCGACCTAACTTGCTGCATGTGGGTAGATAATTCACCAAGTTTTAAAGATAGCCAAGGACACGTACCAAGGAGGCCATAATGTCACTCTATTAACTAAACCAACTGAGCAAAATTTTCTCCTTTTCTAATCTATTCTCTTGGCCTTATCCCACTAAATGGGCAGACTAGACTATGAATGGGCTTTGAAACCCTGGTTTGTGCCCCTTATAGGATCCTGAGCTTTTAGGGTGCTTTATTGCTGGCTCCAAACTCAGGTGTTAGGAAGTAACATACAATGTAGATGATAAAACAACATGAGGCTATACAAATGGGTAAAGATGTATAAATGGGCCCCCTGTGTACTGGCCCCTGTGCTGTTCACTTCTTCACTGCAGGCTCGGACTGTTAGCCCAAAGCTCACCTGCACCAAGCTCAACTTCTTACAAATCCAATTGTTTTAAATAGACCCCAAATAAGCACATTTTTAGTGGTTTGGATTTGGTCTGCTTTGCATACTCCACAAAACTGCACCCAACACATGCCAGCCATAGATAAACAAACCCTAGGGCTATACAATTTCTCAAACCACTTGCCCTTTGGCACTCTCTTATCCAGAGACTCTCCATCATGTTGCTAAGCAACACCATCTAGACATGTAAGCCCCCTCTCTGATTCCCACTCCCCTGATAATTCTCTTGCCCTGCTCCACTTCTGGGTATGGCCTTTCACTACTGCCTCTGGAAGGTCTCCCGCTGAGAAGAACTGCTCAAGCAAACTTGTCCAAATGTTTCCCAAATAAACTCTTTGTGTTCTATTACTGTCTCATGGTAAATTTTTTCTTGGCCAACTCCAAAATCCTTGAACGTATTCCAGTTCATCCTATAAGTGTGCATACAGAAACGGGGGGAAATTACCATTGGGTGTGTCCTTGGATCTATTGTACTCGTCTTGGAAAGGTTCTGGACCAGAGCTCTATCAGGTGACCTTCATATGTCCTATTCTACTTGAGATGCCATGATGATGCTGGGGTCCCCTTATATGGGTGTCAGTTCAGATTATGTATCTAATAGCTCTCAAAAGATCTGGGTATTTCCCTTACTCCAAAGTACAGTTACTGAGGAATAACTGAGAACCACTATTGTAAACACTTGCCATGGTACTATAGAATCTTCCTCATAAGAACTTGGATCTCTCTCAGTCAATGGTTTGTAGGTCACAGAACTGGCTCAGGTCTGGAGATTGAGTTAGGAATTGTGACTTGACTCTGAGGCATCTGACATCAGCAATTGTGTGTGTGTGTATAACAAATATATATCCATAATGGTTGCCCATCTATCTTATCCCTAGGAACACCATCTTCTATTATCAATTACACTAGATACCTGTGGATCAGAGCACTCTGGCATTCCAATTTGTTGCCCATTTTGGTACTCTCACCAACCATGTACCTTATATCCTAATTTTTTAGGGCAGGTGTTTTAGTTTGCTAAAAGCTCCTGAGAGCAATATACCAGAAATGGGTTGGCTTTTATTATTATTAGGTTAAAAACTTACAATTCTGAGTCTGTGAAAATGTCCAAATCAAGGCATCATTGCATCAACAGAGATGGGAATTTATTAGGTTAAAAGCTTACAATTCTGAGTCTGTGAAAATATCCAAATCAAGGCATCGTTGCATCATCAGAGATGATCAGCTGCAGGCTATCCTGGCAAGTCACATAGAGACATCTGCTTTTCTTCTGGGTCTTGTTTTTTCAGCTTCTGCTTGCTCCATCTGTGGCTTCCTCTCTCTTGGGTTCTATCTTTCCATCTCTGAAACTTTTTCTCTGTGTATCTCTCTGTTTATAAAGAACTCCAGCAAGAGGACCAAGACCAATCTTGGGTCAATCTCACTGAAGTAATCCAATTAAAAGATCCTCAGCTGAATCCAATCAAATCAAAGGGTGCCACACCCACAGGAATGGATTAGCCCCAGGAACATGATTTTTCTGGGATCCACAAAAAGCTTCAAACTGTCATAGCAGGCCACAAGTTGCAACTCCTATGAAGGTTTTGATGGATTCCCCAGGAGAAGCTGGCTGGAAGTAGAGGCAGAAGTTGTGTTTTTGTTTTGTTTTTTAATTTTTAAAAAATATAATAAACTTTATTTTAAAAGAGGTTTTAGATTACAAAAACAGTTACATTGAAAGTATAAGGGATACCCAAGTCCCCACCCCCATCTTCCCCGATTAATAACATCTTACAATTGTGTGGTACATTCATTACAACTGATGAATAAATATTAAAATATTGCTACTAAACAAGGTCTAGAGTTTACATTGTGGTTTACACTTAATCCCAATGCCCTAAAAATATCCTATGTTCCACCTATTATTCTTCCCCCTTCCCTTCAGAACCTCTGGTAACCACTATCTTTATATCAATGTTACATGTTCTTCCATTACTACAATATTAATAAGTTTACTTTGTCCATGGTTGCATTCCCCCCTTATGTTGTTCATTTCTCACCCTTGAAGATTTGGGGATGATGATTTCTGCTCTGCCTCAGATTCAGAGGGTACTTAGATATTACAGAGCAGATGGAAGTAACTCTTTTGCTTGCAGTTGTAGATACTCTGTTTTTTGGGATTGGGGTTGTCCATCATCATCATTTTGTTAGTTGTCCTGGGCGAGTCTGAAGATCTTGGGAGTAGGTGTTGGTTGCCACTCTTCTGAGATTCAGGGCTCAACCAGCATATGAACAGACCAAAGGTTTAAGTCTCTGAGACATATATTTAATGGATATAGCGCTAATTATAGGCTCAAATAATAGGGGTGGAAGAATCATGTGTAGGGAAATTATAAATGAGTCTAACTCTTTTACATCAGGGAAATAAGTTGTCATATATTACAAAGTAAGGCCCACTAACAGGGTTCTGATTTCAAGAGATTGTGTGCCCTGCCTATAGTGTCCAGATGGATCTTGAGCCCTGAAGAGCAGCCCTATTTGAGGATTTGTTCACAGTGGCCATCAGTAAGATCTGCCTGAGATGTGAATAAGCATAACCTCTGGAATGACCTCCCAACTCGCTTTGAAACCTCTTAGCCATAAAAACTCTTGTATTTAATATTCCTCCATTTTGGTAAAGGCCTTTTTCCAAATCCATTGCTAGTTGGTGCTTAGTAACAATCCCTCAGTGTCAGGGAAGCTTATCCCTGGGATTCATGTCCCATAACAGGGGGAAGTTAGTACATTTATTTCCTGAGTTTGGCTTAGAGGGAGGCCACATTTAAGTAACAAGGAGGTTTTCAGGTGGTCAATCTTAGCCAATAGTTATTATTAGGCTAAGTTTCAATTTTACAAGAATAAGGTTCATAGTTACATACATTGGTATTGAGGGCTTGACATATTGGTCTGTTTTCTTTTATTAGGCACTACCTAAATACCAGATAGATTCTTGTGCCTCTATTTGAGAACACAGCAGGACTACCCAGGCTGGAAGTTTAATATTTTGTTGTTTATTGTGTAGGTCTCCACCCACTGAGATAACATCCTATGACAAGATGAACACATTCATATTCCACAGGAACATGTTCCAGGTGCACCCTTTCCCACACATCCCCCATCACCAACATCCTTCACCAGTCACCTTCCCCTCTCATATTTGTCAAAAGAACATACCCACAATTTTATTTTCAACCACAGACCTCTACCTCCACAGAGTTCACCTGTTCCTTCCTCCAGCCCTCCCCCCATTTCCACAGATAGCCCACCCCCTCAACACTGCTCACCCTCACATTCCAGCACCATTTACCCCACTCACATTCTTGTACCACCATCACCTCCATCCACTGCCAAACCACCCCCTTCCACCTTATCATAGGTTCTGTCCAGATTGAACATAGACTCACCACTGTTACTCCCTTTCTGTCTCCAGGTAACCTATCTTCCAGACTCGATCTCTGTGAATCTACTCATCATGCTTAGGTCATATCAGTGAGGTCATGCAGTATTTGTCCTTTAGTGACTGGCTTACAGAAGTTCTTTCTGACTGCTGAAATCATCAGTTCTCCTTTAAAGGCCTTCAACTGGTTGGATGAGACTTCTCTCATTGTTGAAGGCAATCTCCTTAGTTGATTGTAGATACAATCAGCCATAAATGCAATAAACTGACTTATGATTTAAATCCATGAAATACCCTCACAATCAGGCCTATGCTTGCTTGACCAAATGACTAGACTCCATAAACTAGACAAGTGAACACATGAACTTAACCATCATAGGACATATACATTATTAAGGAAGAGGGTCCATTTCTGCTGGCCAAGGAAATGCAGAAAATGTTGGAATTTAATATTATCAAGAACATCCATATCAGCGCTCCTATCCCAAGGCCCAAGGTTCCATTCCTTCCCTATCAGGGCCTAGTCTTTGGCATAAGAAACATGCAATGCTGCAAATTCAGCCTTCTATGGAGGTTACTATTAAGTATTAGGATTGAACCCAGCTCCACCACTTACTTTCTGTGTGATCATTGGCAAGTGACATATCTCGGGATCCATTTGTTCATGGTAAAAATGGAGACAGAAATGCGGAAATTTCAGCACTAGTTTGGTTATTAAATCATATTTTCCAAGTACTTGGCATAGGATCTAGCACACAAAAAAGGCTCAGCTATTAGAGGAATGATTCACACAGCATATTCAAGATTTCAGAAGCTTTCTTCATTAACCATCCCTTCTTTCCTTTTAGTCACTTCCCTAACTATCCATTAAAATGGGCTTGATTTCTTTCTCACTATGTGCCAGCTGCTGTTCAAAACATATTACATTTTTGAACCCATTTAATCTTAAAACACGAAACACATTAAAAGGCACACAAGAAGTATTAGGAAATCCTGGCTGATTTTGATTAATCAATGAAAGCAAACTATATCTCTTGGGGAGTGGGGAGATTTTCTCAAAGGAATACACTGATTATCTTTTGGCTTATATGCTTTCATAATTTTCTGAGCATAAAGGAATAAGAGTATGATTAGAGCAAGAAGAAGCCATAATGGGTCACCCACCACTAGTGATGATTAGCCAAAAGGAAGAGCATCCATGATGGGCTGCAAGTCTTTCAAAGTGTTTGTAGTATCTTGCTAACCTCTAGAGCCATAATGCAGATTTGCAGGGTTGGAGGAGAGAGCATCTCCCAAAGATGGCTTCAAACACAAAGCTTGGGCATTTGTGAGGTGCCTCAGAGGAAACAGTGATGAATGGGGCAGGCCTTACCATGAAGGATTCAGAGGGATCAAATGTACAAATGACTCTACTAACAATAACTGATAACATTTATTGAGTGTCGACTATACACCAGTTACAGTTTTAAATGGTTTGCATGCATGATCTCATCTTCTTTGCATAACAAGGCTGTGACATAGGTTTGATTATCTTCTTCACCTTAGACACAAGGAAACCTAGGTTCAGAGAAGACAATTCATTTTTTCAAGATCAGCTAATCACTCAGATTCAAACCCAGATATGTCAGATTCCCAAGAACCTTGCATGTTAGATGAAAGTGAGGTATAACATGCTTTGGGGACTCAGAGATGTGAAATCACACAAAGGATTAGTGGACTGTCAGAGTACCTGCCTCAAGGAGATGACATATGAGATGGGCTTTGAAGAATGGGTGCTGAGTGACCAAAAAGGAATAGAATGTCCTTCCATTTATTTAAGTCTTCTTTGGTTTCTTTTACCAATGTTTTGTAGTTTTCTGAATACAGTTCCTTTATGTTCTTGGTTAAGTTTATTCCTAAATATTTGAATTTTAAGTTGCTATTATAAATGGATTTTTTTTTCTGATTTCCTCCTCAGATTGCACATCAGTAGTGTATAGAAACACTATTGATTTTTACATATTAATCTTGTATCCCACCACTTTGTAGAACTTGTCTATTAGTTCTACTAGCTTTGTTGTGGATTTTTCAGGATTTTCTAGATATAGGATCATATCATCAGCAAATAGTGCAAGTTTTACTTCTTCTTTCCCTGTTTGGGTGTCTTTTGTTTCTTTATATAGCCTAATTGTTCTAGCTAGAACTTCTAGCATAATATTGAATAGCAGTGGTGACAGTGGGCCTCCTTGTCTTATACTTGATCTCAGCTGGAAGGCTTTCAGTGTCTCACTATTGAGTACAATGCCAGCTATAGGCTTTTCATATATGCACTTTACCATTTTGAGAAAGATTAATTCTATTCTTATCTTTAGGAGTGTTTTTATCAAGAAAAGGTGGTGTATTTTGTTAAATTCTGTTTCTGCATCAATCAGGAGAATCATGTGATTTTTTCTTCTTCAATTTACCAATGTGGCTTATTACACTAATTTATTTTCTTGTCTTGAATCACCCTTGTATACCTGGGATAAAACCCATTGGATCATGGTGTATAATTCTTTTAATGTGGTTTGGATTCAATTTGCAAGTATTTTGTGGAGGATTTTTGCATCTATATTCATAAGAGACATTGGTCTGTAATTTTCTTTTTTTAGTAGTATCTTCATCTGGTTTTGGTATTAGGGTGACGTTGACTTAGCAGAATGAGTTTGGTAGCATTCTTTGCTGTTCAATTTTTTTTTTTTTTTTTTTTTTTTTTGGAGAGCTTGAGCAAGATCAGTATTAGGTCGTCTTTGAAAGGTAGAAGTCACCTGTGAAGCCATCTGGTCCCAGGCTTTTATCTTTGGGAGGTTTTTGATGACTGTTTCAACCTCAGTCTCTTAACTTGTGATTGGTTTGAGTTCTTCTATTTCTTCCAGGGTCAGTGTAGGTAGTTTATGTGTTTCTAGGAATTTGTCCATCTCTACTGCATTGTCTAGTTTTTGGCATACAGTTGCTCATAGTATCCTCTTATGATCTCTCTTATTTCTGCGGGGTCAGTGGTAATGTCCCCCTCTCATTTCTGAATTTATTTATTTGCATCTTCTTTCTTTTTTCTTTGTCAGTCTAGCTAAGGGTTTGTTGATCTCAAAGAACAAACTTTTGGTTTTGCTGATTCTCTCTATTGTTTTTTTGTTCTCAATTTCATTTATTTCTGCTCTGACCTTTACTATTTCTTTCCTTTGGCTTGGTTCAGGATTAGTTTGCTGTTCATTTCCTAATTCCTCTAGGTATGCAGTTAGATCTTCAATTTTAGCTCTTTCTTCTTTTTTTAATGTAAGCATTGAGGGCTATAAATTTCCCTCTTAGCACTGCCTTTGCAGTGTCTCATAGGTTTTGATATGTTGTGATCTCATTTTCATTTGTCTCCAGATATTTGCTGAATTCTCTTGCAATTTATTCTTTGACCCACTGATTATTTAAAAGTGTGTTGTTTAAACTCCATATATTTATGAGTTTTCCCTTTTTCTATCCATTATTGATTTCCAGCTGCAGTCTGTAATGACCAGAAAAAGTGTTTTGTATAATTTTCATCTTTTTAAATTTATTGAGGCTTGTCTTGTGACCCAACATATAGGATCCATGAACACTGGAAAAGAATGTATATCCTGCTGTTTTGGGGTGCAATGTCTATAGATATCTAGTTCATTTATCATATTATTCAAGATCTCTGTTTTTTTATTTACCCTCTGTCCAGATGTTCTATCAATACTGAGAGTGGTATATTGAAATCTCCAACTATTATTTTAGAGATGTCTATTTCTCCCTTCAAGTTTGCCAGTGAGTATCTTGGGGCACTCAATCTAGGTGTATAAATATTTGGTATAGCTATTTCTTCTTGGTGAATTGCCCCTTTTATTAATATATAATGACTATCTTCATCCTTAACTTAAAATCTATTTTGTCCGATATTAGTATCGCTACTCCAGCTCTTTTTTGGTTACTATTTGCATAGAATATCTTTTTCCAATCTTTCACTTTTAACCTAGTTGTGTCCTTTTGCCTGAGGAGAGTCTCTTGTAGACAACATATAGATGGCTCATATTTTTTATCCATTCTACCACTCTATGTCTTTTGATTGAATATTCAAGCCATTAACATTCAATGTTATTACTGTAAAGGCATTACTTTACATTTTTTCCTTCGGCTTTCTGTTATCACATTGTACTATTGTCTGTTTGTTTGTTTTTCCTTTTAATTTACCCTTGCTAATAATCTTCATTTCTGAACTCTTCTCCAAGTTTCTCACCCTTGTTTTTTCCTTTCAGGCTTTAGTACTGCCTTTAGTATCTCTTGTAATTCTGGTCTTTTGCTAACATATTATATTAGTTTGTTTTGTTTTGTTTTTTGTCTGTGAAGACTTTGAACCCACCCTCAATTTTGAAGGACAGTTTTGCCAGATACAGAATTCTTGGCTGTCAGTTTTTCTCTTTCAGTACCTTAAATACATCATATGATTTTCTTCTTGGCTCCATGATTTCTGATGAGAGGTTTGCACTTAATTTAATTAATGTTCCTTTTCTTTTCTCTTGCTGCTTTCAGAATCTTCTCTTTATCTCTGATATTTGCCATACTGAATAGCAGGTGTCTCAGGGTAGGTCTATTAGGATTTATTCTGTTTGAAGTGCATTGTCCTTGGTTGGGAAATTTTCAGTCATTATTTCCTCAAATATTCTTTCTGCCCCTTTTCCATTCTCTTTTCCTTCTCGGACACCGATAATGCATATGTTTGTGTGTTTCCCATTGGCATTTAATTCCCTGACACCCTATTCAATTTCTTCCATGCTTTTCTCTTCTGTCTTTTCCAATTCAGGTGTTCCATATATTCAAAATCACTAATTCTGTCTTCAAGCAATTCACATCTGTTCTTATGTGCTCCTAATGTATTTTTTAATCTTATCCATCATTATGTCTTTCATTTCCATAAGGTCTGTTATTTATTTATTTATTTATTTTTGCAGTCTTTTAAATTGTTCTTTATGCTCACCAACTGTCTTCTTAATATCTTTTATCTGTTTAGTCATATTTTCTTTCAATTCTTTGAATTGATTTAAGAGAGTTGTGTGATTGTCATTTATTAATTGTCCTAAATCCTGTATCTCTTCAGAATATTTACTTTGTTCCTTTAGCTGGGCCATCTCTTCCTGTTTCCTAGTATGGCTTGTAATATTTTGTTGATGTCTAGGCATCTGAATATGTTGGAGAATTTACTCTGATGTCCAATTTCTCCCTCTTGCCTATTGCTTTTTTTTCACAGCTCTTCATTGCTATTTGGTGCAATTTATTCTAAGTTTTTAAAATTGCCCAGCTTAAGTTATCAAAATCAGGCCAGGGACTCGCTAATGGGGCACAGATTCCCTCCCAGGGTTAAGGTATAGAAAGACCCAAAACAGTTTTTGTTCATGTAATTTCCAGACCGGCCAGCAGATGGTATTCGATGGTGCACCTTTTCACAGATGCGTTTCAATTTCCGTTTTCCTGTATTTTAGTCTGGATAAAGCCAAGGTTCAAAGTAGGCTCTCCTGGTTAAATTCACTGAAGAAAAGTTCCCTGACTTCCCCTCCCTTTTCCCTTGTAACAGCTGACAGGGAGGAAGATGGCTGTTCCACTCTTAGTTGGTTGCAGTGGACCAGGGGTTTTACCCTATCTTAATATCTTGGGGGTGAGGGAGAAGAGCCCTTCCAGGCCACAACAGGGGTTTGGTAACTCACATTTGCTGTTTCAGGTTCTTTGTCTCTCTGTGCCTCAACCTCCTGGGAGTTGTGAAGCACTATCTTGGTCTGCCAACCCCCAAAGCAGGTCCCTTGGACAGCTTTTGGCTCTTTTTTCATTGTTTTTGAGAGAGAGTTGAGCCCTGCCTGCTTACTATTCCATGTTCATAGACTGGAACACTAAATATCATTAACATGTCAATTTTACCCAAACTGATTTACAGATTCAGTGTTATCCCAATAAAAATCCCAAAAGCCTTTTTTGCAGAAATGGCAAAAACAATTATCAAATTTATTTGGAAGGGTAAGGGGTCCCAAATAGCCAAAAATGCCTTAAAAAAGAAGAATGAAGCTGGAGGACTCTCGTTTCTTGACTTTAAAGCATATTACTTATCTACAGTGGTAAAAACAGCATGGTACTGGCATAAAGACACAGATTGATGAATGTAACGAAATTGAGAACTCAGAAATAGACCCTCACATTTACAGTCATGTGATTTTTGACAAGGCTGTTAAGATATCCAAGCTGGGCAAGAACAGACTATTCAACAAATGATGCTGGAAGAACTATATAGCCATATACAAAAGAAAGAGGACCTCTATCTCACACCTTATACAAAAATTAACTCAAAATGGATCAGGGACCTAAATATAAAAACAACAACCATAAAACTCCCAGAAGAAAGTATAGGAAAACAACTTCAAGATCTTGTGGTAGGTAGCAGTATCTTAAACCTTACACCCAAAACATGAGCAACAAAAGAAAAAAATAGATAAATAGGTCCCGCCAAAATTGAACACTTTTGCACCTCAGAGGACTTTGTCAAAAGGTTGAAAAGGCAGCTGACTCAAGGGGAGAAAATAATTGGCAATCACATATACAATATATAGAAAGATCATAAAACTCAACAATAAAAAGACAAACTACCTGATTACAAAATGGGCAAAAGACTTGAAAAGACCATTATCAAAAGAAGAAATACAAATGGCAAAGAGACACAAGAAAAAATGTTCAACATTATTAGTGATTAGGGAAATGCAAATCAAAACTACAAAGAAATATCATTTCACAACTGTTAGACTGGGCACTATTAAAAAGTCAAAAAACTAAATGTTGGAGAGGATGTGGAGAGATAGGAACATTTATTTATTCACCATTGGTGGGAATGTAGAATGGTACAGCCACTGTGGAGGACTATTTGGCAGTTTCTAAGGAAGTTGAATATAGACTTGCCACATGACCCAGCAATACCATTGCTAGTATGTGCCCAGAACTGACAGCAGTGACACAAACAGACATCTGCACACCGATGTTCACAGCGGCATTATTCACATTTGCCAAAAGTTAGAAACAACCTGGGTGTCTATCAACTGATGAATGGATAACAAATTGCTGTGAATACACGATAGAATATTACGCAGTTGTAAGAAGAAATGAAGTCGTGAAACAACATGGATGAACCTGGAGAGCATTATGTTGAGTGAAGCAAGCCAAACCTAAGAAGACAAATACTGTATGATTGTGCTATTATGAACCTAAATATATTGTGTAATTTCATGAAATGAATAATTAGAATATAGGTCACCAAAAAATAGAACAAAGGCAGAGAATGGAAAGCTGATGGTTAATCTGTGAAGAATTGATTAAAGGTTGTTTGTAAATCTTTGGAAATTATGGAAATGGAGAACATCATGGTGTTTCTGACTAGCAGAACTGTTATATGGGTATGACAGTGGTCAAAAGGGAAAGTCTTAAGGACATGTATATCACTATAAGGATAGCTAAAAAAATGTAACTTTGGAATGTATAACATAGTGAAACCTCATGTAAAATGTAAATATGGGTCATATTGCGTATATAGACTTAGAAAATATAAGTACAAATATACTAGAGAACATGAAACAAAATAGCAGCTATGTACAGAAGGGGAAGCATAGAGAGATTGAGGTGATGAGTTTCATTTGTTTGGTTGGTTTTTGTTTATTATTATTATTATTATTATTATTATTATTATTACTGGGATAATGAAAATGCTCAAAAATAATTGAAGTGATGAATGTACAACTATGTGATTATACCAAATACCATTGATTGCACACTTTGGATGGATTCATGCTTTATTAACATGTATCAATAAAATTTATTTGTTAAAAAAAATGAAGTAATAAAAATAGTTAAGTTCATTTGACATGTTATTTAAGTTGAAAGGAAAGTGATTAGAAAGTGTATAAAAATTCAAAGGGCTTGTCTAACCTTCTGTTATCAAAGTTATATGAGTAAAATGTTCATAGAAATACTGTAAAAAAATCCCTAGAGATTTGACAATGTTTTCTGCATAATATTAGGTAGCAGTATAATGTTGTTCATTTTAAAAGTTTTTAAAAAAGATTTTGCATCTAATTTTCTCCCACTTTATAAATTGAATAACATAAAACAAAAACTAAAACACTATATATGTAATTTTATTATAATTTTGTTTATAATAATTTTATTATGATAAAACAAAACAATATGTAATATGTAATTACACACACTCATAAACACACACATATACATAAAATCTCCTTTCTTTCCTGAAAAGTGCAAAGATTGGTAAACATTGGCAAAACTGTCATTGGCAATGCCAAGATTTCATAAAAATTAGAGAAATGAGGAAAGCAATATAAGTGGCATAGTTTCCTAATTACATCAACTTTTAAACCAGATTAAATTAATTATCATTAAAAATCTGTTCTTTACATAAATTTTTTAAAATGTTTTTATATCAGTGTAATTTTTATACAATAAAAGTTCTCAAAAAAAAAAAGGAATGGAGCAGGGCCCCAGAGGGAAGTACTGGAAAAAAGGAGTAGATGTGAAGAAACCCTCTGGGTGTGAGTGGAATGAGTGGTTCAGTTTGGCTGGAGTGTGGAAACAGAGATAAAGTAGAAATGCTAACCCCAACCCAGGTGAAAAGGCAGAACCCACCAGACCTGTGTGATTTGAGAACTCTTACTGAAGAGCAGGGAAACCTAACAGCGGTCAGGAACTCCAAGGGGCAGCTGTGAGAGGATAGGGGAGCGTTGGTGTGAGGTGGGGCTCTGAAAAAGGGTCATAGGAAGAGATGTCTTTTACAAGAGGTCGCTTGGCTGCAGTGACCCTTTCCTTTGAACCTCAGTGGGAAAATGTGGTCTGGCAAGGTCAAATATGCTCAGATAGGTCATAATTTTAAAATAGAGGCACTTTTCCAGAAATGCTGTAGTATGCACTATACTGCCAGGAGACCTGGGCTTAGCATCAGTAAGTATGTCACTACTACATTACTAAAACTTGCTTTCTTCCTGAGTAAACTTAGAATAGAAATATGCACCCTGCCTTCTTCTCTGGATTGTGATAAGGCTCCAAGATAAGGGAGAGACAGGAGCTACAAATGTTGCCCCAGTTCAGCCCACCTTCCAACAGCAGTAGAGTGACCTTTCTTAAGCAAAGTCCATATCAAGTCACTACCAGCTCAGACCCCTGCACAGCCCCCATAGTCTATGGGACTGGAACCCTGCCTGACTCTCTAAACTCACCTGCTCATCATCCACTATGCTCCAGTCATATGATGCTCATCAGACACATCAAGACTGGCGCCATCTTAGGGCCTTTGCTTCTATCTACAGACCTTATTATGACCATCTTCCCAACATTCAGGCCAGCTTCAATGTCCCTCTCAGAGATGCCTTCCCTGATCATCCTCGGTAAATGTGACCACATCTGGTTTCTTCACAGCCCTCATTACTTACCTGAAATTGTTATTTACTCATTTGTTTCTTGGTTATGTATGTGCTTATCCTCTGTCTTTCCCCACCAGGACACAAGCTCTGGGAGAAGAGACCATGTGGGTCTGGCTGTGCCCTGTGTCCTCTATGCCCAGCATGGTGGGCATTCAATAAGTTCTTGCTGCTGACAGACAGACCAATCTTTTGTAAACTGAGCTTTCCACATATGGGGTGTTCTTGGTGGATCCCACCCTTCCCTACCTCATTAAGCCTCACAAAGCCGCTTGGGTGTAGCAAGGAGGGCCCTCCCATACCTCAGCTCAGGAGCCTAGAATTCAGTCAGTGCCTCAGGCCAATTTCTGGGCACTTCCCACAGATGCCCAATTCTCAGGCAGAGTCTTGTTAGAATGATGGTGGAGTAATGGAATGGTGTCCACAGAGCTAGGTAGGGGTTGAGGGGAAGGGGTGGGGAGAGAAGACAACTCTGAGCCAAAAGGATGGATAAAATTATCTCCAGATGTCTCATCTTTCCTCTAAATTAGGAATCATCTAGGAGAAAAAGGAGGATTTTTTTTTACCTCAACTTACCACTAGCACATTGAGGAGACAATAATGAACAGGATTTACTTCCTCTAGGAAGCCTTACTCAGTGCCTGCTGGCTGGGGGAGCATGGTCTGTTTACATGCTACAACAAACTGTAAATAACTCTACCACAACATTTACCATATATTACTGAGATTACTTATTTATTTGTTTAGATACCTGTTCTAGATTCTAAGGAGTTATAGAGCAGAGACTGTGACTTGCTCATCTCTGAATCCTCAGTGCGTAGTACAGTGCCTGGAACAAAGTAGCTGCTCACTAAATGTTGATTGCTTGTATTTTTTTAGGTACACCTGAATGAGTTCTTTGCTTCCATACTGTTCTTTCCTACAGTCCTGATATGGACTTACCATGCAAACAACTACCCAATGTTGTTGGCATTTAAGACCACATCCCATTGGCTGTGAGGACAAGCTCCTGAGTAACCTCACAACAAAAGGAGGGGCCCAGAGATGCAAATTTAAGACTTGAGTCATGAGGATACCATTCTATTTATATCCTTCCTTAAAGAAAAACAGACATATCTATAAACACAGAGAGGTGTTAACACATCTAAGCCTGTAAGAATGTAAATGTGTAGTTGGGGTGTGTGTATGTGAATGCGTGTGAATGCCTCTTTGGGGATATAGGGTGATGAAGTGGTTGCCTACGTAACTATATCCCTAAGCTCAGCCTCCCATGACCTCCTATTTGGACCATTCACTCAACAAATATTTATTGTATTTAGCACCACATTAGTTTGAGCTTGCTGGTAGCCAAATATGTAAGATGAATAGCCCATTATTTTTTTCCTTAAGATTGCTATTTTTCTTTCTTCAGAGCAAAAGCTCCCTCAACCCTGGTCTCATGCATTATATAACATGATTTCAATTCCTGGAACATTTACTGGGAGCTTGCTATGAGCATGCCTCTGTGTTAGTTTCTAGGATGGATACTAGTAGCTGTCCTCAAGGGCTTAACACTTTTGGGGTTAACAAGTCATATACCCAAATATCTAGAGAACCAAGAATAATATTCTACAGATCCTAGTAGAGCTTGGAAAGGATATTGGAACTCCTTAGGCAGAGAACTCATGTTTCTTGGGGATGAGAAAAACCTCATGAAGAAGATACTATTTGAGTTTTATCATTGAAGGGCTTTTTTTCTTTTCTATTCTACAAGAAACTCAAAATATCAGAGGTTACTCATTTAAAATAAAGAAATAGCTGAACTATGATTATTTTGCCATCCTTTTCCTCTGGGGATGTCTAAGCCTCACTTCCAAGAGCAATAACTCATTTCTTGTGTTAGCTTTGACCTTCATGCCAGACAGTACTTCCATTCTCCCTTTGCCATGGTAGCTCTGAGCGCCACCATCTCTGGGAATCTCCAATCCAAGCCCTTTTTCCAGCCTCTAAGATTTCCTCCAATTGCGTCCTTCTATAGCCTGGACCACAGTCTTTGGCCCCCATGAGGTCCTTAGCCCTAAGTCATCCCTACTTTCTAGTTCCTCTGCTTTTCTTTCTGGAGCCGCATGGTGTTGGAAAAAAAGTCACGCGAAGGTACAGCCCTGACCATTCCCAGTCTCTTCACCCCAGCTCTCCACAGTTCTATCTTTTTCTCTAGAGCAGGGTTTTTAGTCCTTGTGCTCGCCACAGAAAGTCACATTCCTCTGTCCATAACCTGATTCTCAGTGGGAACTTAAGATTTTATATTTACATTAAACAACAACAACAAAATGAACTACTTCTTTGTTCATTTCCATTTTCTCCAACTAGACTTGAAGCAAACTGATAACAGTCTCTTTATGCAATGCTTCCATTCTCAAGGGTACCCAACCCTGTCCTTAGATACGTGGTAGATACTCAGCAAATATCTGGGGGTGCATTATATTTACATTTATGTCTTTCCTTCAGTGCCCAGCAAAGGACACTGCACCCAGAGAAAGCTCCCACACAGCAAGGACCAACTGAGGGCACATGTGTGCCTGCTTGTGTGTAGCACAGGAGAGAGATCTACCCTCACAACCTTGTATGACTCAATTGCAGGCAGAGTCTGATGTTGCTACCCAAAAGAAAACACTGATACTTGTCTGTCTGGGTTCCACACACCTACTTGTTACTATTGTCCCAGATGAAGGGTGCATGGAAAAAGAGGGGAAGGGAGGGAAGGAGGCCACCACGACCTCCATCTACTCAGCTCCAGCTTCACTACTAAGAGCAGAAGGAAGTTGGCCAGAGTCCAGGGGGCGTGGGACCTGAGCCTCCTGGGACCCACACTTGTGCTCCTCTCTCCCATCGTGGCAGTGCCTTATCTCATGCCCATAAGTGATGGGAATCCAGATGACAGGCCTTTGGTCTCATTCTTTCTTGCCTAAAATGTAACTATATATCAAACTGATCATTTAATGAATTTCTCTTTAGTTTTTTTTAGAACCAAGGAGTGAGAGTATATTTTAATATCATAAGGATGCATTTTACATAGATAAACAGTCATCTATTCATAAATTTCCTTGTATCCATAGTTGATATATATTAAGTTAACTTTGTATTACTCTACTTGCATTTGTGATGGAATCTTTGAAAACTGCATAAAATCGGACAGTTTTGCAGCCTGGTTTAAGTGAGGGATCACATTAAAAAAGCAATTAGATATTTTACTTCTTAAGGTCACTAGATGAATGTCAAGCCAAGTTTACATTAACACTCAGAAAAAAACTTTAAAATCATAATCATTGCCATCATATTTAGAGATATAGTAGTTAGATATAGATATAATACAGTCATAAATTACCCCTTTTCCCCCCAAATTTCCCCTCCGTTTCTAAAATTGCATAGAAACTACCAACATCTAGGCTCTATGTGTATACAATCTCATCTCTCTTCCTTCTCTTCTCTATCACTTGGTTCTTTAATACAGACATCAATTTAGACATTCTGTATTCTTTTGTTTTGATTTAGTTTTCTCATTTGCCCATTTCACTAATTCAGAACAATATAGAAAAACAAATAAGAGCCCTCCATTTGAAGGAGGCAGCTGGTTTGCAACCTTTTTTTTTTTTTTTTTTTTTGAGGTACAGGGACCGGAGATTGAACCTGGAACCTAGTATGTGGGAGGCCAGTACTCAACCACTGAGCCAATCGGCTCCCCCCTGAGTTGGCTCTCTCTTCTGTTTGCTCATTGTTTGCTCATTGTTTTTGATCATTATCTGAGCTCATTGTTTGCTTATTTTCTTTAGGAGGCACGGGAACCGAACTGGGGAACCTCCCATGTGGGAGGTGGGCACTCAACTGCTTGATCCATATCCGCTCCCTGCAACCACTTATTTTAATGCTTTCTCTTTGATCTTCATCAAATCTAAATGTAGCCCGAAGATTCATGATCCTCCCAAATATACCTGAGGAAATGGAGACCTCCAGCTCAATTTTCTGACCCAGGACAGAGAATGTACAAGATGTTGCACCTTTCAGATCTGAATTTATCTCTGACTGTGACCCTTTTCAGGCCAGAGGATTTTCTTCCTCCCAAGCCAGGGAGCTCAGCAGAATGTCTTCTCGGTTGGGTAAGGGCATGTTTGTCAGAAACACTTTTTAATATTGGATATAATGACTGGTGGACAATCTTAAAGCTAGAGTGAGGGGTGGAATAGTTCTAGGAAAAAGAAACACACTTTTTCTGCCTCTTACTGCAGTTCCCCTACCCAGCAGGGATTAGAGGCAGGGGAGGTGCTCGTAGTGTCTTTACCTCCAACTTAAATTTACCTGATAACTGTGAAGACTGAGACTTATTGCTCCCTAGTTAGAAAACTAGCCAAAAAGATTAGGTTACCTCCTCTAAAAGAATCAAGAGCAGAGCCGGACCTGGGCCAGGCTAGATGACAATGACAAGGGTTAACTTTTCCATTCTTGGTGGTAGCTCGAGATTGAAGGGTCACATGGAGAGACTTTGGTCCAACCAAAGCCATGTCTCAAGTCCTCTGCATCTGTCTCTATCTCGCTTAGAATCATAGGCTGTTTATCAAAGTCCCTTGTGCCTACATTCCTGGGAAAAGGGAACCAACCATAACCATCAAGGGGGAAAAATATGGAGAAAAGGGGGCTCATTCCGTTTCATCCACCATTCTGTGTATTTTAGTCTGTCTCCTGAGTTTTCTTCCAGTAGCCAGCAATTGGCAAGTGGGCTGTTGGGGGTCCCAGCAGGGTGAGCAGGTGGGCAAAGACATTGCGATGAGAAACAGCAGGCCGTCTGTGAGGGGCCCTAAGCAGGCCCTTGCAGACAGAGCCCAGAGCATGAACAGAGAGTGAGAGACATGAGGCTGGAAAGGGAGGCATCTCAGGCATATGCCACAGCATTTCAGAATGAGAGGGAGTGAGGGGCCTTGAGGGATTCTGTGTAAGAGAATGACATGGACTCAATTGCATTTTAAAAGTGTTTCTTTTGACATAATTTCAGACTTACAGAAGTTTCAAGAACAATACAAAGAATTCCTGGACACCTTTCATCCAGATTCCCAAATGTTAATCTCTCTCTGTATATAAAATTAGCTTTATTTTCTTTTTCATGAACAGGTTGCAAGTACACTGAAGTCATGATGCCCTTTTCTACTAAATACCTCCATGTGGATTTTCTGAATACAAGAAGTTCTCTTACATTTGCGTTTAAAATGATCATTTTGGCTTCCATGTGGAAGACGTTTGCAGTGAGAGAGACTGCAGACAGGGATATATTTAGGAAATCTTTTTAGTAATCAAGGCAAGAGCTGCTGTGGGTAAGAGCAGCGTGGTATGCATTGCATATCTAGGTAATAAATCAATGACACTTTGCAAATGGTGGGATGTGCAAAGAGGTGCTTCCAGGTTTCTGGCCAGGGCTGCTGGGGAGATGGTAGATGCTAGTGTCATTCACTGAAAGCAGACGTGAGAGCACGGGGGAGGGATGACAAGTTCAGTTCTGGTCATGTTGAGGCCCATGTGCCTCTAAGACATCCAGATGGAGAAACTGAGGAGACAGTTAGATGTGCCATGGATCTGAAACTGAAGGTAGAAGTCCTTAGTATAAAGGTGATAACTGGAACCATGGGCGTGAATGAAATCACCATGGGAGAGCAGGAACCTAGGGCAGATTCCTGTGGAACCTCAACTTTTTAGGGACCTCTTTTACATTTTAGGGCCACATAGAGCAAAATCAAGGCCTCTTGCCGTGGGGTGTTGGGTAATCCCAGGACTTCCCTATCATGAGGATGAAGCCACTGGGTCTAGGCATGGAAAAGCAAATGACTGAGGAGCCAGTTGTGGGAGCTTTGGAGGTGAACCACTCTCTTCTCACAACTAGGGACTTCCCGAGAATTGGGAAGGGAGTGGGCCATTTGAAGGGCTAATCTCCTTTGAAGGGAGAGGCTGATAAAGGCAGGAGAGGCTAGGCTTTGCCTTAGTGAGGTCATTCTGCAGGCCACAGCACGCTCCCGGGAGAGAAGAGCAGGCTGGAGCTTTGCACTCTATCCTGGAGAGCCTGGGAAAAGTCAGGGGCGGGGTGCAGCTGCCATAACAAGCCTGGTCCTGCCATCATTGCAAGACCTGCCTCTAAAGTAGGGGGCCATAAACCAGGAGGGAAGGAAAATTTTCTTCTGAGATTTTTGGCATCAGTCAAAGTTCTATTTTGCTTGGCTGGTTTTTTTGTGTTTGTTTAATTTGGTTCAGTTTGATTTTCAGTCCGGTACCTCTTTGGTTAGGTGCCTTTCTCTGCCACTTCATAAAATGTGACCTTAAATAAATCATTTCATTGTTCTAATTGGTCTTCTCCATATTTGTTAGTGATAAGATTGGACCACTTCAGCTGGTTCTCAAGCTTTTGGATTTCACTCAAACTAAAATTGTTTTGATTTTTTTCAACAAGGCAATCAGCATAGAAGGTTAACTTTTTATTTTGCCAAATAAGAATAAAAGCCCTTTATAATTACGATCATTTAACAAAATGAAAGTAATTTTAATTCTAATAAATGGAAGGAGTATATTCTTTAAAAAAAAAAAAAAAAGGAAAGACCTTCTGAAGAAACAAAGTTGCAACCTATATAATATATTTCATTTCTCTGTGGCTTGTTGAGAATGCCACTGAAAGCTGGCACAGTCCATGGATAAAGAATTGGAAATGTTTTGTGTACTCACTGGGATGCTTCCAGATCTGGCACCTGGTAGTCTAGAGTATTGCCTGTTCCCAGACCTAGTCTTGTTACCAAAGAATGGGTGTTTGTAGGGAGGGGAATCTAATCTGAGATTAATAACTTTATTTAAGCTAGTCTTTCCCCAGAGAAGATCAACTCTTTGGTTTCTTTTGTAATCCTCAGTATAAGCTGACACCCAGTAAATGAAATTTCCCTCCTTCCACCCCTCCATCACTCTCTTCTACCTCTGCCAGGCTACTTCGTTTTGGAGGTCCTGCTGTGCCAGACATGATGTGTAAGAACAGAAGTCTTCTTCTTTCTATTCCCTCCTTCCATCCCCAATTCTGTATTCCTCATTCGTGTACCTTAAACATATGGGTTACCTTGACTTCCCTGTCTTCTATGTCAACCAGTCCTGTGTATTCTTAGTTCAAGGTAATTCTTAAATCTGCCCCACTTTTTCCACTTCTATTGCTTCCACCTCAGGCCAGCACCTTATCATTTTTCCCCTTCCAACTGGATACCCTTCCTCCATCTTACTTACCTTCACCCCTGCTCTCACCTCACTGTATTCCCTACTGCCAAACTAGTCACCTAAAAAACACTTTTTCAGTTTTGTCCCTCCTTTGGCTCCTTATGAGAAAAATTACAGTATTTATACCTGGAAAGGACTTTAGAGATCATTATATTTTACAGAGTAGAAAACCTGAGACCCAGAGAGGAGATGTCAGTTGTCCAAAGGCATACAGAGGTAGACCCAATTCATTTCTCCCCAATGCCTTCTTCTCTCCCTATGTTAATTAATAAATGTATTTTCAAAATATGCATTACATCACAAAGGATCACCACTGCACTGGGAAGGTTCAGGGCCCAGGTCTCCTTCTTACTGCATTCCCTCCTTACAATTCCATCTTGCCCGGCTACTCCAGGGCTCAAGGCCTTCCATGGGATCTGGTCCTACTGCCACCTTCCAATTCCTGCCTGGAATAAATCCTGAATCATTTCACAAAAATGTATGTATCTCCAGTTCAGAGCCAGACCCTTGGCCAGGTCCTAGAATGGGAAGAAGTCCGTGATGCTTCCTTCGAGGAGCTCACAGTCTAGGAGCTTTTCTCGTCTTCTCCAATGCTTTGCTGCCAACTGCAGTCCCAGCACACATGGAGGCCCTCTTCTCCAAGCTCCTATGCCACTCTGGTTCCATAGCATCCCTCAAACCCTGACGCATGGTGTCAGCCTCCCAGCTCCAGTGCCCTGTCCTGTTGGGCTGGACCTATTTTCCCTAAAAGATCCTAAGTTCCTTGAGGGCTGAGCTGTGAGTCACCAGTTCCTCAGCCTCCACAGCACTCACAACATGCTGTCTGCCTCCTGTGTATTTGCTGGCTAACTGGGTCCCTGCAAATTTCAGTCCCTTGCCAGCTAGGCCCAGGTCATTTTCAGGTTGAAGGTGCTCACAGGTGCTTAGAACTAGAAACTAAGCAAAAGGGTGCTTATTCGAAGGTCAGATGACCCCTTATGTCATCTGACATAAGGGCTGCCCACCCAGTACACAACTTTCATGCTCATGTTTGTTCAAGCAAATTGTGAATGAGCTAAACACCCAGGAAAACCCTGAAGGGAGAATAATGTCCTCCAGAGCCAACATGGAGCTGAAGGGTATGGGAGATGCTGAGAAAGCAGGCTGAGAAAATTTGCCCGGTAGATATGAACCAATGGTAGGAATTGCATATATATTTGTTTTAGGAATTGGTAGAATGTATCACTTTCTATCCCATCAATTTTACTGAGTGTTGGCTTTATGCCTTTATAAGCACCTGGGACCAAAGTATGGGAAAGACCCATATGTGTATGCTTTTGGTATATGTGAGTGAGTGACTGAGTGTGTGTGTGTGTGTAAGAGAGATAGCAGATTGGAGAAAGAGAAAAAAGAGAGCAATCTTATTGAAAATCAGTAGATAACACCACTCCAAAGCCTAAGATAAGCATTATATTTCATTAGTGGCTTCTGTTTTACCTGTTCACTTTCTCTCCTCTGGTGGTAGAAATAATACCTCATAATGCATTCTTGAGATGACTGGCTCCACCACAAAATTTCTATTCTGGCTGCTTGGAGAACATACAAGAAAATATTTACCAGGATTTAGCATCTCAAAAAACGTGAATTAGCTGTTGCTCACACCTTCTCTATCTATACAGACATCACCCCAGTGACATTGGGATTTGATTTCTTCAGCTAATTCAGGCTAAACAATTGAGAACTATTTGTAAGAGTTGGAACTAAAAGGGGGATAAGAGAACATGAAACAGTTTTATTCCCACTTGCACAGGATCAATTCACAAGGAAGATATACCAAGCAGCCCCCTCCCTCGGCCCCCTCCCCCTCCCCACTCTGTGTTGTCTTGGAGAACAGCCAGGGCCTGGCCATCCTTGCTCACCAATGTGTCCCTGGTACACAGTGCCCGGCACATGCTGTGAGAGCAGCATGATTGACGAATGAGTGTTATCTTAGGGATAAAGAACCCACATAGCCTTTCTTCTCTGGTATTAGGGCCCTGAGTTTACATCCCTTCCTAAGGCCATCTAGGGTTGCTTCTGTCAGAATGACACAAGGTCAGAGGGATTCTCCTCCTTAGAAGGCCTGGAGTGATCTGGGTCTCTCTGTTACCTTGCCTGGGTACAGTCTGTGATCCCAGGGGGTCACAACCATAGCTTAAGGGAGAGACCATCAGTTTCCAAACATGCATCCACTGGTATGGCAGCAAATCTCCCCAAGATCTTAAAATTTTGTAAGACTTTCATTACAAGGACAGCTAAATTTCATGTCTGAGACTTAAAAAGGGCCATCCTCAGTAATAGCTTACCTACCTCCATATCTTTCAGCCAAGATCTTATGAATCTAGATAGGAAGTGCCATTGATTGCCTTCAAAGTTTTGCAATTATCTATTCCATACTCCAACAGGGTGTCCAACTCAACAAGCACCCAACACTTGTTGAGCACTTATTGTGACAAGTGCTATGCACATACTTTATATAGTTTTCCATTTTAACCATACTACTGTCAGAATTGGTGTGATTACCCTCTTTAACAAATGAGGAAGCTGAGGCTCAAATACATTAAGTGCCTAAGATCACCCAACTGATAAAGGGCAGAGCCTCAATCTGAACTCCACTTGGGGATCATTAAGAGATACGCCCCATACTTTATCAGATATGGGAATCATCCAAGTCTGCACCTTGTGCCATTCCTCTTTGTTCTGGAATCTGTAACAGAGGAATTGGGGAGGAATAATCAGGGTTGATGCCGTTGAAGTCCAGAAACCAGGACCCAACCATGGGAACTCCTCCATGAGCTCACTCTAATGCAATGTTTCTTAGATTCCTCACCCTGTCTACCTTATGGTAATCATTTCCCTGGGAACCGCGCAGTCTGAGTGACTTATACATATGTGGAGAGATACAGAGATAAAAATTATCTAATGTAACTGCCCAGCCCAGTTTCTCTTAATGGAGCCTAATGGTTTTCCCAATAACAGGCAGGACGAAGGGTTACAGCTCACACTTATTTCTTTAAAATCAATCAGAAGAGTTTGCCTAAAGATAAAGAGAAACAAATCAAGTTTAGGGCTTGCACAACCATGTTAACTTAGCAACAAAGGCCCTGGATAAAGGTGTAAGTAAGATTTTTAAACAGTTTGACATGGAAATTTCACATTAGGCAAGACTGTTACCATATGATATATATGTTCTGTTTTCACAACCAGATAAGATGGAACCGCACAATATTTCTGAAAGATGATCAATGATTTGACTGGAATTTTGGCAAATGTAGGTTGAAAAAATATCTCAAGGCTTTCAGCCCATTTACCTATCTTTCCTCATAAACAGAGGAACAATTTTTTCCATTCTTCTTGCCACACAGTTAATCACCATTTTTCTGCTGTTAGCAACAGGTGAGCTTTGTCTCCAGGTCAGACAGCTTTGCCATTTCTTAAATTTATTTATAAAAAGCCATATGGTTCCCTGTGGAAAAAAAAATCCAGAAGTATGATAGTTACTTAAGTCTTTTCCGTCTTCCTCCCCCTTCCTTCCTGAATTAATTAATTCCTTCTGTTTATGATTTTAAAAAATCAATAAATAAAATCCAGAACCACTTGCCTTATTTTCCTACCAGTTTAGGCTGAATGTGGTTCTGAGCTTAAGTTAAACCAAAGTCATAATTTTGCTGAGTTTAATGGGCTCCCAAGAGAGCCATTCACACCCTCAGCTGGTAAGTTGCCCTTGAAACAGTGCTACCTTCAAGTCCCACTCAGACCACCCCTCCTGTCTGCCACCCCAGCCTTCCCAGAACACTGCCCTCACCCCCACACACACCCAGCATGGTTCTGAACATTGCTTGGGACCATCCCAAATGCCAAGGGTCTAAGTCAAAAGTCACAAGTGGGTTTGGAAATCCAAGGAAGCCAGGCTTTGTAAAGTGATGGGGAGGTGCAGCAAGGGGGAGGGTGGATGTACTGTCATCCCCAAGTCCCGCCATGACAAGAGGGAAGCTGCCAGCCCTGGAGGGGGTGAGTAAAACCTGAAATTTGAGGAAGGCCAGATGGATCCTATTGTGATTAGGGACTAATTAGGACACCCCAACCCTAGGTGACCTCACGGCCATGGCAAGGATGCAAGATGTATAAATGGTGGGCAGGCTCAGAGCATCCTAAATCCCTTGGCCTCGCCACACTTCAGTCGCTGGTGAACTTAGGTAAGTCTCGCAAAGCAGCACTTCTCACAGCATGGGTCTCAGCCCCTGTCTGGGAGCTTCAGCTGGAACTCTGGGTATTTGGGCATCTCATTTGCACATCTCTCCCTTCCATATCAATTTATCTCAGGTGCCACAAGTCATGCAGCTAGAAGGTGGGGGGAGCTGGGAGAAAAGTCTGCCAAGAGCGCCAGAGTCTCAAGGATCCTGCTGGGCAATGGCGTGGGTACCGGGAAGGTATAGACAGGAGAGGAGAGCATCAACCAAAGGGAAGAGCAACCGGCAGAGCTGCCCTTTAAGAGAAAAAGCACACAGGGAGGTCAGAAAGCAGATGGCCCCAGGAAGGCAGTGGTGGAGAAGCCCAAGGAGCAAAGACCAGCATGGACAAGGCAGTGTGGCCAAGTAGGAAAGCCCTGCTCTGGGGATCAGTAGACCACTGTTTCCTCCCATCTCTGCTGAGTGACTGTGGAGCAATTGCTTCCCTCTCTGAGTTTTGCTTTCCTCGACTGTCATAAGGAGAGTCAAGCTAAATGGTGCATTTTATCTCTAGAGCCCTCATCTCTAAAACTTCCTTAGATGGTGCTTAAGATGGTCCTTGCTTGCTGTCCTTTTTAATTTTTTTAAATAAATTTATTTAATAAATCCGGGCTATTATATGGTGCTCATTATGTGCCGGGCACTGTAGGTGTGTGTGTGTATTTATATTTTGTATGCTTACTTAATCCTTACAACAACCCTAAGTCACTCAACAAGTGAATTGGGTAGCCAAGATTTAGTTCCAGATTCCATAGCTTTTGCCTTAACAGTGTGTTAGTTTTTGTTCTTTCTCCCTGTCTTTCCTTCTTAGTCCTTCTTTCTCCCCCACTTCCTCTCTTTATCCCTCTTTCTTTGCTTTTCTTTCTTTTCTTCCACTCAGCCTCCCTCCCTCCCTTCCTTCCTTCCTCCCATGTTCCTTTATTTGTCTCAGAATTGAAATGCCTTCTGAGCATTTAGCTAAATTTATACTCACACACATATACACACATTCACAAACACTTGAAGTCTGAGGAGATCAGGGCAAGAAGAGCAAGATGTGAACGTATTGGGAGGGTTGAACCTGACCCCAGGGTCTCGAGGGCTTAAGAGTTCCTGACTCCTTTGTCTTTCTGCCTCCAGGTGCAAGTCCTGTCCAGAATGTCTCAGCAGAAGCAGAAGCAGTGCTGCCCCCCACCCAAGCAGTACTGTCCCCCTCCCCAGCAGTGCTGCCCCCCACCAAAGCAGTGCTGCCCCCCACCCAAGCAGTACTGCCCCCCTCCCCAGCAGTACTGTCCCCCTCCCCAGCAGTGCTGCCCCCCACCAAAGCAGTACTGCCCCCCACCCCAGCAATACTGCCCCCCTCCCCAGCAGTGCTGCCCCCCACCAAAGCAGTGCTGCCCCCCTCCCAAGCAATGCTGCCCCCCTCCTCAGCAGTGCTGCCCACAGCAGACCAAGCAGCCCTGCCAATTTCCACCCAAGTGCCCACCCCCACAGCAGTACCTGAAGTCCAAGCAGAAGTAAGCTGCAGGCGTGAGACCAGAGGCTGAGCCCCCAATGAAAATGGACAGCATGGAAATCGGCTCCAGGTCGACCCCCTTGCCCCTCTTTCAGACAGCTCTCTGTGGGGCCCCACTCACCCCCTGCTACTCCACGCAGCTGCACGCAGGAAAAAGCAGCAGCAGGGTGGCGACTTCCTCAATCTCTGCCTCTTGTTAATTAGCCGCTGCAATTTCCGTCTCAGAAAAGGATCTGTATAATCGTCTTTGCTGACATGTATCTACATTGCCCCGTCAGCTGTCTTGGAAATTTATGTGGCATATCTGGATACTTTTTCCTATCACCCATCCTCTCTGTTCCTATTTTCCAAGCAATTAAAATATAACTCCTCTGGCACGAATGTCTCAGTGTGATTACTCTGTTGTTTTTAAAGTTTGACATTCCTGTAGATGTTTTATCCCGCTCTCTAACCCAGAGTCTTAGAAGAGCTGACTGTGTGGGCTCAGGTAGGGAAAGCATGGGGGTGATGCACTCTAGGAGGTCCAGATTGTTACGAGGCCTTGCTGGGGTAAGAAGCGGGTGCTCCTGCAGTACTGAGACAGACACAGCAGCCACAGAAAATAAGAGCACTTCACGGACCCAGGGGTCCACCTAAGGAGCATGGACAGGAAAAGACATCCTCAGGCCAGAAAGAGCAGGGACATCTGCCAGCAAAGAGCTACCCAGCTGAGAGAGGGGCATAGGCAAATAAATCATAATTCAGAGAATACACTCAAAGTGTTCAAGGATCAAAAGGAGTTGAGGACAGCGCCTTGAAAATTCTCCCAATAAAAGGCCAAAGTTAATGTAAGGTAATCAAACACATAACCAGGAGACAATCTATGCAAACATTGGATACCCAACACACACATACCCAGAGGCCAACATTTGATCACAATCACAGCTCTCATTATTTCCCCAGTTGGGGACTTTTGAATTTTTTCCAACTTCCCTCTTATTCTCAATTCTCTAGGTCTGTAGAGAATGAGGTAACTAATAATTCAGCTCCACAGGTAATCCAAACTTCCTGTTCTTAACTCTTCAACCACCTACTCTTCTCCCTCTCTACAAAATCACTCTTTTGAAGAACAGTCCACAAATTGGGGTTTTTGAACCTACTCTTCTACACCTGCCTCCACTTTCACCTGTTTAGACCCCAGGGCGTAGTTACTGGGAACCAGCAAAACTACCGAAAAGGAGACAGAGAGGCATAGAATATAAGCTAAAAGTCTGGATTATCCCCAAGATATATTACAAATGCAGAAAAAAAAAAAAAAAAAAAAAAAAAAAAACAACCCAAAGGTAGCTAATAACCAAAGTTTTAGTACTGCTTCCCTGGCTGCCTGAGCTCATCTCCCTCCATCACAACTCCTTCCATGTCTTTCAGCTACCCTCCATTTATCCATCTATTTGTCTATTACCCATCCATCTATTACCCATCCATCCATTCACTCGTTCTTACACCCACCCAACTGTCACTCATTCATTTGTCATCCATCCATCCATTTGCCCAACATCCATCTCTTCCATCTATCAATCCAGCCATCATCCATCAATGCACTGCACCCTTATTAAGCATCACCCCCATATTTGCTCAGAATGTGCTGTGTACTGTAAAAGCACTGGAAAAAACAAAACAAAAAACGCAACAGAGCTCTAGACCTATTGTTTTAACAATCTCCATGAGAAGATAAGGCTGAGATAACAGAACAATTAGAAAAGGTAGCATCTAATTAAGGCATGGTTTGGGTGGTGTAGCTACCTCAGGTAGAATTCAAGAGAGAGACAGAGAGAAAAAAAGTGAGAACAATCAGAACTGTGGAGGAGAGAAAGAAGATCTTGATCATCTGTCCTCACAGCACCTACCACAAGCCTCTTGGAAACGTCTGTTCACGGATGAATGCCTCGAGCAGGTGGAATTTAGCGTGCCATAGGATCTAGGCTGGGAGGAGAGAATTCAGAACTGGTTACTGCATGAGCAGGAGGACCAGCCTTGCCAGGTCCAAGCTCAGTTACGTGGTGTTGAGAAAGCGTGGCCTCTGCCTTCACCCACACCTGCTGAAAAACCACAGAAATGTGGGCATTTTCCCTACCATTTTGTGACCTATCTTTCATAACCCCTTTTCCCAGAGTGTTGCATTCAACAAAAACTCAAACCTGACATAATAAAAAGTTATGTAAACCTTCACTGAACTTCCTGAAAATGAGGTAAAGTTGAAATATGTCCCTACACTCAGAGATCTCATTTGGGAGAATCCAAATAGTTCCTCTCGCTATTCTCTCTATATTTCTGTTCCCTCTTTTCTTACTCTCTCTGACTCAGTAGCATAAGATGAGATTAAGCTTTGCTTCTGTGGGTTTATTTAATTTTATCCTTTACTAATCATCATCATTAGAACAGGTGCTTGTGGGCACACACATGCACATACACTACTAGAGCTGTAAACCCAGAAAATTCCTCAGAAGGAGAAAAGACTGCAAACACTACCCTTGCTGGCTTTTCTTTTATCCCCATCATACTGGATTTGGATCCTAACACCACCCCCTTTCTAGCTATGTGGCCTGAGGCAATTACACAGCTTCTCTAGGTCATGCATTTCTCATTTGCATAGGAGGGAGAAAAATACCTGCTCCTTGGGGTTGCTGGAAGTGTATTAAATGAAGTAATGCAAATAAAATAGTAAGCACAGAAAACCCTTAGTAAGGGCTTGGTAAATGTTAGCTACTGGTTTTACATTTATTCCCCAAATTCCGATAAAGCAGCACACCTGCAGGCAGCTCCCACCACTCCACCATCCCTGCCGACTTAGGGACATGGATTCCAGACTTCCAGGCTTACAAAGGGATGAAAGAGCAGAGTACATTTTAGGGGGCAGGGCAAGGATCAATTGAGTAGAGCAGAGGGTCTGAGTGGATTTTCATAGGAAGAAACAAGATTCAGCCTGGAATATAAGTACGCCATTTGGTAGTTACCTTTCTCTTCAAGAATATCCTTTTTTAACACATGCCCACGTGCCCACAATGGATCCTGCCCTCAAGGCAGGCTTGGGTAGCGTTGGCCCACAAACATTTCCACCTGTCACTTTGTACATTAGCCAGTCTTTCAGAGATAGGCTTTGCTTCTTGAGGGCAAGAAACAGGGGAAGGAATCTGACAGACATGGAGCACACCATGCGTTTCCCACACACCAGCCCGTTTAGTTCTCACAGCACCCTATTGAAGTATGCATTGTTGTTTCCATTACAGGCAGGTGACTGGGGTGCAGAGAAGTTCCTTACCTGCTCACAGTAGTGATGGCTCCTAGGCAGTAGGGCTGAGAGTCAAACTCGGGGCCCCCTGGCTCTCTGTCTGTATTTCTTTCCAACATAGCAAATGTTCTTTCTGTGCTAGTGACTATGAGAAGCAGAAAGCTTGAATCCTATCTTTCCAGAATTTACAATCCACCAGTCCACTGGAGAAGGCAAAGCCAATCACATTCACACACAGTCACAGACTGTGTGTTCGTGGATACACACTTGTGCATGTTCACATATTCACACATATCACACCCACCCACACTGGGCTGGTGAAGTGATTGATGACCAGTACAACTTTGTAAACCAGAATGGAGCCTCAGAGCAGAAGCTGGCGCAGAGTCCTAGAGCCCCGGGGTGTGACAGGCATCTGCGCCCTAGCTTCTTGAGGGTGTGGAAGACCGAGCTGGGCAGTCAGGTGGCAGCAGGGACACTGGTGGGCAGGGTAGTAGATGCAGGGGCTGCATACCACCTGACACTGAAGTGTTTTTAATATTTTAACCATGGATTCACCACCTGTGCATGCCGGCATATATCTGCTGAATATTAGCCCTGTGTATCGTCTCTCACACACTCACACACACTCGACACTTGTGCTCATATTCCCGCACACATCCATCCATGAACACTCATATGAAATCTTGATTCCCCACACACTGATACACAATCGCATATTGTCAACTGTCCTCAAACGTCTGCTCCCACACTAATTCGCACTCACTCACAGACACCTAAATGCACAAACGCACACTTACATTATTATTCTCACTCATGTGTACAACCCCAAAGAATCTAGTCCAGCCTCTGTTCCCAGTGCCTTATTCCTCTTCTTCTCCCAGCCCTCTGCCCATTTCAGCAGGAATTATTTTCAACTACCTTGAATGATTTTCAACTGAATGGAGACCCCAGGGCGAAGGGTGTGATGTTGAGGACTTAGGAGGAGGTGTACCCTCCTCAGAAAAATGGGAGATCCTTGCAAGACGGTATGGTGCAAGGAAAAGAACACTTACTGTCTTGGAGCCTGACAGATCTGGGTTCAGTTCTCCTCTTCCCTACTTTTTGCATTGGGTAAACTCGGCCAACTTATACAACCATTCTAAGCTGTAAAGCAAGAATAGTAACTGGAACATCAAAGCCTAAAACTGAAACCCGTCATGGCAGTCTGCGCTTCCCTTCTCTCCTCCTCCTTAAGCCCCCTGAGAGTGTGGAGCTGCCCCTCATCTACCTGGCTCCTAAGCACACAACCAGCTATGCCCCAAGGGGATCCCCGGCTGTTGGGGGGTTTTAGCAGAGAGACTTCAGCTCCAAGCTGTCAGGAGTCCTTTGGAGCTGAAGTCTCTCTGCTGAAATCCTCCAACACCCAGTTTGGGTGGCTCCACCCTCTCCTACAGCTGTTTGTACTTGTACCATGGCTGCCTGGCATTCCTGGGGGAATCTCAGACGCTGGTACTAGACTCGTGCTTCCTAACAAGCAGAAAGCACATGGCTTGGCTGTTGCCAAGGTACGTTCAAACACGGCCCAGGTCACTTTGTTGCCATCCATCTTGATGTGCCTGTTTCAGGGCTGTTGTCTGGAGGCCCTGTCCATGTGGAGAGAATGACACCCAACTCCTGACTCCTGGCAGTTGGTCCTCTGACCTCTGGAATTTTTATGCCAGATATCAGGATTTAGACTATGGCTGCTTCCATATCACTCTTCAGTAAAAAATAAAGGGTATCATTTTCTCTGGTTTCAGCTGTCCAGGCAGTCCTTTGGCTCCAACTGCCTCTATCCACAAGAGCTGATGATCTGTGGGACAATGCAGTTCATCCTCAACTGGTTTTGTGAAGAGCCATATCTCCAAATAAAGAGCACTGGACAGGGACTCACGAGGCCTAAGTTTTTGTCTCAGCTCCTCCTCTGTCTTCCCGTGTGTTCCTGAACAAGTCATTTCCTTTCTTTAGACCTCAGTTCCTTCATCTGTACATGATAACATTGGGCTTGCTAGATTGTTCCTCAGCTTTCCTTCCAGTTCTGACTCAATACGAGTTAACTCACTCCAATCTTTATTCATCTCTTCTTCTCCTAAATAGTCATGTCACAGAAAACTCTAGAAGAGGTAAGGATGGGAGTGGGGCCACCTAGCTACTAGTTCATTTTGTATGACTTCCTCATGGAGGCACAGAGAGAGTTTAGCTAAAGCCCATGCCCATATTTTAAAAGCCTTCAGACTTAGGATTAACTTGCCTCCTTCCAGGGACCCAACACATTCACAGTATGGTACCAGTTTTGGATTTTTAAATATATACATATTTTTAAAATATTTATATATTATATATTATATATTATATATTATATGTTATATGTTATATGTTATATGTTATATGTTATATGTTATATTATATATTATATGTTATATGTTATATACTATATATTATATACTATATATTCTATATTCTATAGTATATATATATTTAAAGGATTGAGTTATTACAATAAGCAAGGTACCACTAGAAACTTAACATTCTTATCCTTTATAATAATATTCATTACAACCATATAGAATTAAAAGGTTTACTTTGAAAATGAAGAAAGTAAGACCCAAGAAGATAATGAACTTTGTCTGAGACCCCTCAGCTAGTAACTCGCTAGAGTTCAAACATGGGTCTGGCTTTCATGCAGGACCACAGCCTCTGGACTAATTCTCCCCTCCTACCCACAGTCAGGATGACGGCTTCCCCAGGCAGCAGCTGATTTTGCCCACTAACGTTTCATCACTATATTTGCTAGCTATAGAATTCAGGTGATGTCCAGTGGAAATGCTTAGACTTTGGTTACAGCCTCTGTGGAACTGGCTGGGAGCCCTGTTTCTCATTCACAATAGCCCTGAGGAAATAAAGTGTAACTGTCAAGACAAGTGTGCATGGAGTTAGAGTTTTTCTGTTGGAAGAAGGCAAGAGATTAGCTGCTGACTTTTAAGACTGACGGACAGCAGTCAGAGTATTCCACTGAAGTCTTCATTGACCGTCCTTATTCCATACCCTGCTGGAGCCTGGGACAGGGTGGTGACTCTTGCCTTGGCTCCCTGTGGGCAAGCATGTGTGTGTGTGTGTACATGCATGTACACATGCATTCTCTTTGTGGGTAGCCAAGAAAGCACCCCCAGACTACTGTAAACTTAATAAAATTTCCTGCTGGTCTCCCTTCATGCCTTGTATGACTTGACTCCCAGTGAGCAGAGTTGTAAAATCAGAATTTTACTCTTAAACATACTCTTTTTGACACTTCTCAGAACAGATTGGGGAGGAGCTAATAGAACAATGTTGGCTTTGCCATCCCAGGAAGCTGGCAACCTGGGGTTGCAGGCAGGTGGCAATGAAAATGGGGAAAAGGCTCAGAAAGCAGGGCCTGGCAACCTTGTAAAGAAGTGCCCTGAGGTCAAGCACATACTCATGCTCTTAGGTCAGCACCTTCAGGTGGACTGGGCTGATTACAAGCTTTTTCCACCACCAGATTAGCCAAGACGGACTTGTCTGTCCCGGGGCTGGAAGTCAGAACCTGTTCTTTGCAGGAAGAAGAGTGGGAGCTGAGGAGTAATTAAAGCAACCTCTAAGGAAATCTCACTTACATTAGGTAAATTAAAGACAATTTTCTGAGGCCAGCAATGGGAGCAACCCCTAAGACAGGATTTTGAACCTTGCGCCCAATTCTTCTCTTCAAGATTCACCTTTCATTTGGAGATCTCTTCCTAATTGTGACTTTCCCCCCCATACCAGCCTGGAGGAGGAAAGGTACTGCTCCCCGTCAGACTACTGACCCACGGCCCCTTTTCTTTAATTCCTTAGAACTAAAATGAAGCCAGGGCAGCCCTTAAGCAGGTAAATGAACACAGACAGGGACACAACTAGATCTCCTGGTCAATAATGCATTGTCCACTCTTTCCTGGCTAGCCCCTGTCCTGCCTCCACGCGACAGAGGCCACCCTTATCCTCACCATCCAGAAGTACACTCAAGCCCTTCCAGGCTTTTCACCAGCTAGACCTGTGCTTCGTAATGGATTCCTTGCTGCCTCAGTAAGAGAGGCTTTTTATGGTTACAATCTTTAAAGGGAAAAATGGGAAGGGACTTTACTTACTCTGATACCACCTTGTCCTTGTCCAGGAAGACTTTCAGGAAACCTGAGGATTTAAACGTCCGACGTGTTTCCCCGGTCTGCTGTACTTAACTGGCCTGGAAATGATCACTCTGTTGTAATCACCTAGTCACTTACTCCCTGCCCCAGGGTTCCTCCATTGTAGCCACAGGGCCTGTGGGTCACTTACAGGACCCCTGAATGTGTGCTGTTTTGTTCAAACTCACACCGCAGGTTCTAGGAAATTGGTTTCACAGCGGGTTGCTGCTTTCCTTCGCATGGTCTGCAATGATGCCTGCCTGCTCTTTATACCATTGGCCTGGTGAGCAAAGGCCCTGATTCTGCCCCAACACTGTAACCCACTGACTCCCTGAAAGAACCACATTGTGTGGCCTGTGCTAACTGAGCCACACCTGTCCATATGCCCCACGCTGGAGACATGGAGACATGTCAAGAGACATGCAGAACACGTGGCTGAAGGGGAGAGGCTGTATGAGACAGTGCAGAGTTCAAGCTGACATTTTGAATGCTGATCCAGCCATTTTACCAGCTACATGGCTTTGGTAAGTTACTTAAACTCTCTGGGCTTCCCTTTCATCATCTGAAAAATGGAGGTGGTACTTCTCCTCCTACAGGGATTGGGGGGCAATAATACAAAGAGCCTTGTATTTTATGTAGTAGCTGCTCAGCCACTGCGGTGAGAGATTCTCGCTCTTGGTTTGGGTTGGCTTTCCTGAACGCCAACGAGTCCTTCCCCATTTCCCACCCCCTGCCTGTCTATGGTATGATACCATTGGTTCTACTACAGATAGAAATACCATCAAATATAGTCAAAATGCCCAAGTAGTTTCAGTGGGTATGGGCCCAATAAACATCCTCAAAATCTTTAAGCCTTCTTTGATTTCCTATCTCATAGTGCTATAAACTAGTCTGTCTCCATTGAACCCCAACTGCCTTCCATAACTGGCAAGGAGACCTTGGAAAGGCACTGACTCCAATGAAGAAGCTGCCAATCCCTCCCTCTGGGAGGACTGTGGTCTAGCTTGAGTGTGAAGAGTCTAAGCTGAGGATTCTCTGGTCCTTGGTATCTCTGTCTGTGAAGTGAGACAATAGGTTCACAAGGGTCTCTGCTCCTGGGAGTCTGCACCAGCTTCTGAGGGAGGAGCTCTGAGCCCCGCTGAAAGTGGGAGCAGTGCACTGGCTTGGACAGCTCAGCAGGTGGCACTCTGCTCTCACTGCCTTGGGGCAGACTTGGGATGTGGTTTGGCAGAGTCCTGTGGCCAGTAAGGAAATAGAGGGTTTCTTTAGCTTCCCAACCACAGATAGAAAATCATTTGTAGAAACTGTCAATTCCCCACCTCAGTGGTCCTTGTCATGTACTCTGTAAGCCCAGGCTGGCTTCTCCGTTTTCCTTTCCCCATCCGTCTCCTCCTACATCCCTAGCCCTGCTTCCACAGTCACATACATGCAAGTAGGCAATATGCGTACCTGAGACACTGTTTCAGCTGTCAGATAGTACACCCTGCACTTAACATTTACTTTTCCTTTGGCCAGAGGCAGTAGAACTAGGAAAAGAGTCTCTTTGGGAGAAATAAGCCAATGCTTGTACATCCCAGGAAATCAGTCAGGATAGACTAAATTTTACCTCAGTATAAGCAGTGAACCCCAAATCCCAGTGACTTAAAACAACAAAGGTTTATTTCTCTCTCACTCTACACATCCAGGGAAGAAGTGAACTAGTTTCTGAAGTTCTAAGGGAATTAGTCAGGCACAGATTAGAGAGAAGCAGGTACTCCAAGCAGTAGGATCGACATGTGGCAGGAGGAGAATGGTAAAGGGAACACATTATTTCTCAAATGTGTAAATAGTTCCTCCTAGCTTCTGGATGGAGCAGCAGGTATTTTTGCAGAGAGAAGGAGGAAGGTGGGATGACGGGAGAGAGAGGAGATTGAAAGTCTTCTCAGAAAGGGACCGGAGAGACAAAGGTGTGTTAAGCCATTTCAAGGACTATAAACTTCATCCCGAGGCCTGTGGGAAAGCACTGAGGGGGTTGGGCATGGAGTGGTCTAGTTACCATGGATACGAGGTATTGCCTGCTCAGGAGGGATGGATGTGGTGGGGTGGTGTACCGGTAAATTGGTTGAATATGTGCGAAAATAATCCCCCCTGCAAGGTGGCAGCTGCTCAGAGGTGAGTCCTGGCCCTGGCCTGAGTATTTCAGTCATCACTGGGTACTGTTTCTGGTTCTGACAGCCCTTCCTTGTTGACCTTGGCAACCACTACTCAGGGAAAGTCTCTGTGGTCAGAGAGCAGGGCACTAACAGAACAGACTGGCCCAGCTTGTAGTATCTGCTAATTTGTCTGTTTAGTTTGGTTCCCTATCTCAGTCACCATCAAAGAAGCCCCTTTCTGTGACCTGAAGGAAGATCCAAGTGCCAGCTGAAGCTCCCAAACCCAAGGGCTCAAGACTGAGCAAACAACCAGGCTCCCCAAATGGACAGTGCCATAATCAGAAATGTCCTTTTGCCCCAGCTATCTTCTCCCAAGAAGAGAGTTACTGCTCTACTATGACTGCCCTCTGGTTTGTGTTCAGTTAAGATTACATCCACTAATCTCAGTTGACCAGAAATGGAAACCACAAGGAACTCCTAAAAGTAAAACAAAAAACAAATTTAAAAGGGTTGTCACAAATAAAATTAAAAAAACAAAACAAAACAACAACAACGACAACAAAAAAGGGTGGTCTATTTCATTGGATACACTTCTCAGGAACTCCCATACAAAACATTCTCCTGTATTTTACTTCCATGTCCTCAAAGAGGCTTTCTTTCGCATACAATGCTATACCAGGATCTGCTTTGCAAAATTAGGCATCAGTCAGCCAACCAGTCAGTAAACCAGTTGGTCAACCACTCAACCAGTTACCTAGTCAGTTGTTCAGTGAGCCAGCCAGTTAGTCAGTTAGTTAGCTCATATCGTATTTACCTACTCACTTACTCACTCCCTACTTCATTCACTTACTCACTCACAGACTCACTTACTCAGCAGTATCCTTTCGTAATGTCAAAGGATGGATTGCCCATACTCCAACTGGCCAGTCTATCAGCTAGCCAAACGCCAATTTTTACCAAGGTGTAAGTTCTGTCCTGAACATTCCTCCTGCCCTTAGGGAGCTTATACTTTGGTTGCGTGTAAAGGAAATCTTCCATTTGTAAATCATCCAGGCATCTGGCCTCTTAGAATTAATGGATGCTTTCAGCATAGATCTTCAAGTTTGAGGGACATTAAAGATAATGTGTGTGAATGTGGTAAACAGAGATGGCTGCTTAGAGAAGGTGAGCATCAGTCTGAAATTCAGAAGATGGTTAGTCCAAGGAGCATCTTGGGACTCCATGAGTTCTGACTCTGAAGCCAAAATGTCTGACTGTAGATTTGCCATTCAATTCAACTCATTCATTTATAAATCATTCACTCATTCATTCATGCATCTATTTGTTTGTTCATATTTCTGAAGTGGATATAATTTGCTAGGCACTGTGCTTGTCTGGTATTTTGTGTGTGTGTGGGGGGGGATGAGGGTGGGGATTTAATGTGGGTGAAAAAGCTTCTACCATTAAGGAACTTACATTTAGTGCTAAGATAGGTACACATTAATTTGCATGTATGTATTTATAAAGTCAAAACATTATGTGAAAAGTGCTCCAAATAGGTATAAATAAAAATTGTGGGTGTTGAGCAGAAGAAAATAGCACATAATTGGAGAAAGATTAGGGAAAAGGTCAGGGATAAGGTGATATTCAAGATGTTTCCTGAAGATCACCTTGGATTTTCCACTGGTAAATTTGGGAGTAGGGTGCCATAACAGATCGATTTGAGGCAAGAAAGTATGGGGCAAGTTTTGGAAATAGCAATACCCCTCTTTGGGTATTGTTGTGTCAAGGACTGGTAGGAAACCTGGTAGCCCCAGACTGAGACACATTACAATGGTTTGAGCTTGTACAGGATCTTGACATAGTAGTTGATATCCTCTGCTTCTTCAAGTGCTTGAATTACTGTCACACACAGCTCCTAACCCATCACATCCTGCTTTAGGCTAATCTAGAGACAGCAATTGCCGGCATTCATGTTACCATTTATCCCTCTCATAGCAGATATCATTAATCAACGAAGACATTCTTTTCAGTGGAGCCTGAACTCAACTTCAGTATCCCCAATTTACTACTAATTCCACTAAGAGCAAAGGTGGTTGCCTTCCCTGACCTAATCATACATTTGTAGACTGTTAGAGCTCAGTGGGTACTTAAAGATTATTTTGGACAAGCTGCCAACATTAGAGAGCAGAAAAACTGAGGGCCTGAAAAATTAAGGAATGAGCTTAATATCTCAGAGCCAGTGAGGTACAATAATATTAAAGCTGTTTCCCTATTCCCTTGTCTCCTTCCCTGTGTCTATAATCATTATTTTGTCTTATCAGTGGAAAGAGCAAATAGTGCTCCAACACCACATAGCATCCAGGAGACAGACTACTCACTCCCTCCCCCTCCCACTGCCTGTGTTTAGCTTCTCATTCTTCTCGTTCCAAGGGACAGCATTTAATATTATTATACAGAATACTTAGCTTTAGTATCTGAACATTTTATTTGTGTACAGATAAATTACAAGGTGAAATGACTCATGCTGCAGATGGACTGCCCACATTACAAAAAGGTCACAAGTGCTCTTTAAGTAGCAGCTTCTCAAGTCTTTGTTGACAGATTGTTAAGTCCTTAATGAAGGGAGAAACACAAAACTAAAATATGCTAAGCCATGACTGCTGGTCACAAAGCAAGTATGATATTATATGATATGATTATGACTTTAACAGTGAGATGTAAAGTAAATTTGTCCTTTTACTAGATAGGCAGCTACAATATAGGAAACCTGGTAGCCCCAGACTGAGTTCTTCTCTCTTAAAAGTCTCTCTTATAGCTCTCTTTTGTGCTTTTACCTGTTTCATTCTTGGAAATAGCATAATAAATACATTCCATTTGTCTCTAGAAGGAGCCATTAACAACACTTCTTTTCACACAAAACCCAGAGACAAAAGTGAGCTATGGAGATCTTTCTAGAAGGAGAGTTAAATTATTAGTATTGTCTCTGGGAGGATCCCTTTCCAGTATACAGGGCTCTGCTACCCAGTCACTCCATTGTTTGCCTGCAGGGTGGGGTTGGGGTTTCTCAAGCTTTGACTCACTTTCAGAATTGAGTCTTGTCTGTGCCCTCCCGTCCCTGAAGGACTGACAGGCACACACCTGCTCTCAGGTGTATGATACCTGGAGCGAGACATGTAAAGCCTGGCTTTCTGGTTTCAATGGTCCTTTGAGGATAAGAGAGCAGATACAAGGCTCAAAATTGGTCAGGTCACAGTCCTATGTCTAGGCAGACAGTGGGAGTGGGAAGGGAGAACTCCAAGGTTACCATTCCACATAGCTCCTCAGGATCCACCTTACCTAAAGGGATTGTTTACATGGGGTGATTTGAGGGGTGCCAGAAAGTCTCCCTTATGCCTTTGAAAGACTAATCCACTGGCCCAGCCAGTCAGGATGTCTGGAAATCAGCCATTATAGATGTAAGAGACTTGGAGGTCAGCCCTTCTTTTTGGATTCTGGATCCTGCCACCATTGGTGACACAGTTTTCTCATAATTGCCTCACAATTAAGATTCATCATAGAATATTGTGAAAACTGTATATAGGGGTGTTTTATAAAGTATAATGACTATGAAAAATTCACCTGTGCCTGGCAGGGTGGGTTGAGTTAAGGTCTCTTAGAGGAGACAGGGAGAACAAGCTTAATGGGAAGGACAGCACATGAGGGCCAAGGAGGAAAGAAGAAAGGAGACTGATGTGAAAAGAGGTCACCAGAACCAACTTTCTGTCATCAGCGTAGGCCTCTGCTAAGAAGCTGCCCAGGGGCTCAGCCTCTTCAGCTGATTGAAAATAACTATGAAATCAGGAAACCTGTGATCTAGTCCTGGACTTGACATTAACCCCTATATGACCTTAGGCAAGACACATCCTCATTCTGAGTCTTAGTTTTCCCTCTATAAAATGGGAATAATGTGGCTAACAGGGAAGTTGAGTGCCAGGGATTTGAAAAGTATAAGTATATGACTGAGTCTTGGATATATATGATCTAGAAGACATGGCTTCTTAAAAAGCTGGAAATGTTTAGGCCTCTATCCCTTCCACCCATGGAGTCTCCTCTGACATGATAGCTGATTTCTAGGTGGAGTTTTATCACTAGATAAAATTCTCAAAGTTAAGCAGGAGGTGTTTTATTGACAAAGAAAGAGGCCAATGAGCAGACTGGGAAAAATAAGGAGGACTAGATTTCATTCCAAGAAGCCATCACGGGTGGGTCTCATCAAACATGAGATGATAAAGCTATCCATCCATTCAACATCCATACTACACACATATGCTATGCCAGGTCCATATTTCATGTGGAAATGCCTTGATTTGTCTTGTTACCTATTTCCCATTTTGGAGCGTTTGCTTCAGGATGAACAGTGAGAGGGTAGAAGGGATGGTACAGGTGGAGAAGGTACTCATCTTAGAGATGGAGTGCAGGTTCCAGAATCTGGAACCTAGGATGGTACATTTGTAAAGTTGATAGGCTTGGGAGGATATAGAGGAGGAGGCCTCGCCCAGGGGGGAAAGCAATGGAAGGATTAGCTTTTCAGTGGGGCTGACCATGAAAAATGAGTAATCATAGGTCTAGATATGACAGAAAGTTCAGAAAAGAGAACTGTCTGTGATCCCCACCCAGACACAGTCGTTAGTCCATCTCAGAGAGGCTGGCCACTATGATGCTGCAGGATCAAGCCCTGGGCCCAGGCTCCCACCCAGCTCCACCCTTACAAGCTGCATGTGGTTGAGCAGGTTCTTTCACTTCTTTGGGCATGCTTTTTTAAACTGTAAAATTAGATTTACACTACCCAACAGAATTGTCATGAGAATGAAATGAGACAAGAGGTTTGAAAAGTGCTTTGGAAAGTCCTTTGTATACAGTGAAACACCGTGAAAAGGTGAGGTATTCTTACCATTTCACATGCAGCTTTACACTCTGACAGTGACAGAAATTATCACATCAGGCAGGATCCCGAGGTTTGGGGCAGTGGGACAAAGGTTTTCCAGCCTCCCCAAATAGGTAGGCCTTTCTCCGTCCAGGGGATAGGAGGTCACTTAGAGGACCAGTGCTTCACCCTCCTGTCTGAATAGGTCTCTGAGGAGGGTTGCCAGCTGTAGTAAATAAAAATTCAACACCCCCAGTTAAATTTTCAGATAAAAAAAAACAACTTTTAGTATAAATACGTCTCATGCATTATTTAGGGCATATTTAGACTAAAAAAAAATTGCTTATCTGAAATTCAAATTCAAGTTAACTGGGTGCCCTGCATTTTATTGGGTAGACTTATCCCAGAGGCCAAATTGCAGCCTACACTCTTCTCCCACCACTAACACTCATCAGATTCCCAACTCCTAGTGTACAGGTGGGGGATGGCAGCATGATGTTGTTTAAGCTTTGGGGGTCAACATCTGCTTTGTCTTCCTTTTGTGCTCAGAGAGAAGTCTCATAGCCTACCATGTGAATGGTGACCACTAGTTTGGGAAACGTTGACACTGGCTAGATTTTTGACTTCTACTTACAGAATATTTAAGGGTCTGGGCTCTTTGAATCATTCAGAGAAGCGTTCAAAACTCATCTCTGTTATTTACTACCCATATGATCTTTCTCAGCCTCACTTGTTTTCATTTGCAAAATGGTAACAACAGCATATGCCTTCTAGGGCTTCTATGAAGATGAAATGAAATAATGCACATGAAAAGCAATCTCATTGCCAGGTACATAATAAATGCTCAATAAATGACAGCAATTAACCACAAAATTGATGTTCAGATTTTGGTCAGAAGTGTTCCTTACTCTCCCACTTCCTTTTCCTTCTTCAACATTGCTTATAACTCTGCATCTGTAAACAGCTCCTCACATTTGTTCTATTTTTAAAAGATCTTTAGATCTTGAGTTTGAGCAAACATCTCGGGTGGGCTAAGTTAGGTCAGGCAGACAGGAAATATCTGGAGGATGGTTTCCATCAAAACAGGCCAGTGAATCAAGTCCCTGGAGGAAGTGCAGGTGGCAGAAGTGAGTGAAGAATTCCCTGGGAGGTGGTGATCAGAGCCACACAGGTGCTTGGGGCAGGTGGGGGGCCCTTATAAAGGTTTCCAAGAGTGGATGCCTATGTATCTGTGCTTGGCCTTCTCTCCTAAGTTCCAGCTGGCAGCTCTGGTAAGTGGTAACAAACCCATTTTCTTGGGGTTTCCTGGGTTCTTTCCTTTCCCTAACGCTACCTTTAGCCGCTAAGCCAAGCTCCTCTCCTTTTCTTGGGTAATAGGGATGTGACATAAACCTTGTGGTACTTCAGGAAATGTCACACTAATTGTTACTTGGAAATTAAATTGCCATTCTGTACTATTGCTAGGTATGACTGATTTCCTGGTTCTGTGTTTTACTCCCTGGCAAGAGGATTTTTCTCACTCAGGATTGATATTTAGAGCTGTAGCATTTTGTAGCAACTCTGAGGATCCTCTAAAGCTTTTACATGCCCTAATTTGCCTTTCTGGCCTTGCCAGGCAAGCTTTGTCAGATATTGGTTTTGGTTTACAGAAGTAATTATTTTGAATATTATATTTGATACTGTGCAGTTCTGATGCCTCATTATTGTTTGCTACCTCCTCCCTTCCTGATGCCATTTATAATCACTAATTTAGAAGATGAGGAATGCTGCCTACATGGAAAGACAGAGACACATAGAGCTGGGAAGGCCTCAGAGACCTTCCAGAATAGCATCCTCCAAATAAGGGCAGGAAGGTCCAGAGAAGACAGATTGGCCAGGGGTGTGCCTGTCCAGTAAGTGATAGATTTGGATCTAGAACACATGCCTGCACTTCCTTAGCCAATGCTCTTTCCTCTGAAACAGACTGCCTCTTGATAAAACATCCTCATCATTGTCTTTTGTCTTCAGTAATCTATTTGGCTCTCAGACTGCTGGTTCTCCTTGAAGGGAGGGAACCATTGTCCTACAGACATGTTAAATGACTTTCTGTAACATCCCACAGTGAGTCAAGGGTGGAGCAGGGATTAGAACTCAGGCCTCTGAGTCCCTGGCACAGGATTTCTTCAGCTTCAACTCATACACAACACAGTTATTCCTTCTAGGACAGAGACTACTCCTCCCTCTTCTTGCCCATCCATCCTTGTTAACATTTACTGTCTGCATTATTCTGGGTAGCCATTGGACATTGCCCAGACCCATTGGCTAAGATCTCATGCCTTGACCTTGTCAAATATATTGGCTACTTTTTAATCCTCACCTCAACACCCCGTCTTATTTCCTGGTGAGATTGAGAAATATATTATTCAGTCAGTTAAATCAGGAGCCCATGGGAGGGGTGAAGAAAGATAAGAAATCAGAACAGCATAGAAGAAGAAAGAAAGGGAAAGAAGAAGATTGCAATGGGGGCATGTGACTCAATCCACTAACCAATTTGAGGCTAATAATCACTTACCATGTCCTTTGCTTTTGGAGAAAAACACTCTTCTGGGAGTCGTAGGGAGGGGAGAGGGAGGGAGACTTCTCATGGTGTCCCTGCCTGTGTCTCTTTCAGGCTCACCTGTTCCTGAAGCAATGTCTTCCCAGAAGCAGCAGCAGCCCCAGAAGCCCCAGCAGCAGCAGGTGAAGCAGCCCTGTCAGCCACCCCCTATCAAATGTCAAGAGACGCATATACCCAAAACCAAGGATCCATATGCTTCCCGGGCCAAGAAACAATGCCCACCCAAGGTCACGGCCATTCCAGCCCAGCAGAAGTGTCCCTCTGCCCAGCAAGCTCCCAAGAGTAAACAGAAGTAAGGATGGACTGAGGATTACCATCTGCCTGCCATCTGGGCTACCAGACAGAGCCTCCTCTTCTTTCTGCTCCTCCTTGTCACAGCTCCAGGACTTGTCTTTCCCTTCTGCTTCTTCCTACCCAGGCGCCAAGGAAGCATTGTAATGATGACTTCCCTATGAACCCCTTGTCACATACATCCCTTTTGCTCCAAGGCTTCCTCTGTACTACTCCAGCCTGGGCTTTCACAGGTGGGCATGGAGGCTGGTATCCTGTCCCCAGCCTGGCCACAGTTGTGGCTCCATCCATGTCCCAAAGCAAGAAAAGCATCTGGGCTCCTTCTGGGGCTCCATCCTGATGAGTGGGGACACCAGAGCTCAATGAACAGCTTCTGCCTCATTTTCTTCCCCAACTACCCCCTCCCTGGGCTTCTTTGTATTCCTTAATAAATTTGTGCCTAACATAATTGTCTGCTTGCTGGCCGAATTGTCCCTCCCCACTCCCAACCCCATTCTATGGTCCAGTTATTAGTTCAGAGGGAATATTTTGGGAAGTGAGTATGCAAGTGTAAATGAGCCCGGAGTGCACCCTGGCCAGGCATGGCTACTCGCTGGTTACTAATGATGGGGGAAGGTCAGATCCTAAAGCATCTCAGGTCAAGGATGGGGGAGAACCAGCCCAAAGATTAGTTGGCAGGAGTCTGGGAGACTTTTGCTAACAATTCCTTCGAGGGAATGGTGTTGGGAAGGTGAAATTTAGTTCCCATCATTAGAAGCCTCAAGCTCACCTGAAAAATGCATTTTTTGCCTCTTGTAAGTTGGCACTCTGAAAAGGCACACAAAATAAACATATATATCCCAAAAGTATTATGGAGCCCTTCAACAAACATGTGCAAATCCATTTTTTATTTATGCATTTATTTATTCTTCATTCATTTATTCATGAACTTATGCGTTCACTCACTTATTTAATCACTTATCTAGTATTTAGCAAGTCATAGTTAAAAGTTTAGTTTTCCACTCTGCATGCTGGTTTTCCAAAGCTATCTTGAAACAATCTATCTTGAGTCTCAGTCTACTCTTTGGAAGTCAAAGTTATTTTCATAAACAGGGAAATGTTGTCCCAGGGTTAGCCTTGTACAGAGAGTTTGTAAAATATACAGAGTTTAGTTTTGCCAGTCAGTCCAAGGTTAGTCCAACTTTATATGGATTATTCTTGTTTTCCAGCTGGCTGATTCCTAACCATGGTGTGAGATTGTCTCTTGTATTAGAAAAAGCAGCCATCCATCCCAATGTAAAAAGGAATGAGTCTTTGAAAGAGAGACCTTGGTTGGGAAGGAATAGTTAAAAACATTGCCAGATTCTCTCCCGTTGAGCTTTATTCTTCCCTTGGAATTTGCACACTGAGTTCTAGTTGCCACCATTGGCTACTACAATAATAAATTGCTTCTTCATTTAACATACTGGCCTGAAAAGAAATTAATAGCCTTCTTCTCCATTTCCCGCTTTAAATGGCCATCCCTTGCTGATTTTCTTAGTAGAAATTAGTTCAAACTTAGAGGATACAGGAAAGTAAAAGTAGCATAATAGTCAAAATTCAGAAGTGAATGCTTCTAACCCTAAGAATTCCTTGATAGCTTTCCTGAGCCCCAATTCCTGCATCCTAAGATAACTCCTCTCTGCCAAGGAGGAAGGCAGATACATCACCAGGTACTGGCTTCCTGCTTTCTAAGCCCAGTCAGTTTCTGGGTCACATGGTCTCTGAATGCCATTTTTGAAGCACCTGGTACCCCTCCCACATACCTCTGGGTTCCAGGGCTCATAGATTCGCATAGTCCTCAACTAATTGTCAGGACTGAATAGGCTGTAACAATGAATGCCCCCGCTGAAGTCCGTGTCTCAGTGAAGAAGTAGAGACACACATGTTCCCCACAGCAATGGCCAAGGGCAAAGTCACATCTCTTGGTGAATGTGAGAACCGGTTCCCTTCCAAAGGAAATGCTTTTACGTAATTCCACTCATTGACTGTTCATAAAGTAACAATTCCTTATACCAAAAATCCATTCATTTATATAGTAAGAGAGGGGAATTTTGTTCATTCCTTGTTCCTCTTCCCATAAAGTAATATAATGTCAGAACACAGAGGGACATTATGCATCATTTGGTTCAACTTCTTAATTGACCACAGAGAAAGCTTAAAAGTGCTCCCATAATTCCTATACACTCTCAAATATAAAAACTATAAGACTACCTCAAAATTCCCCTACAAGATCCAAACCATGCTATAATCCAGCAATATCTGATAATTCACCTTTTCCCTACATACCATTCAATTTTTCAATGCCTCTGTTATTTTGTTCATACTATTCTTTCTGTTAGGAATATTAGTTTTCCACTTGACTCTCTAGGGGATCCTCCTAGTTTTAAAGGTCTAGTTCAAATATTTCTGTAAACCCTTACCTAACACTTGACAATAACTGGGAGACTTCCCATAAACTCTCATAACACTTTGTACAAATTTGTTATTAATTAACAGAATCATTACAAATATTTTATGCATTATACATGTAATAATTTTATGCATTACAATTCATTTTTATGTGTATTTTTCATTATTAAATTGAGAGCCATTGAATTATTGGGGCCTTGCTGACCTTACTATTCCCAGATGTGTGATGATGGCTTTTCAGAAGTACTCAAGAAAGGTCTTCCAGTTGTAGATGGATAGCTTAAGGCAAACCAGCACTCCCACAGCTACAAGTGGAAAATCCAGACTAAATTCAAAAGTTATCTGAACTCACCTGAAAAGCCTAAGACTCAAGAGAGAGGAAAACCTCAAAACAGTGAGCCAAAAACTTGTTACCCTGGGAGCACTTGTGGATTCTGGGCATGGGCAGAAAAATGAAAACCTAGGCTTTTCACTGGTGGAGGACCTCTGTTGGGAGTCAGAGAAACCAGAAGAGTTGGTGGATCATTCAAGCAAGTGGCTCATTTCCCCCTCAGAAAATTTATTGAATTATGGGAATGTCATGCTAGGATGCTAAAAACCTAAGCAGAAAGCCTCTTAAAAGTAGAGTGGAGTTTTCAGCAGGTTTATTAGCCAAAATTGGGAGTTTGCAATGTGCCAGGGGGCAGTGCTTTGGGGAATACACACGATAGATAGTTAAGTAAGGCCACAGGCAAATAAAATCTATTATGATGAAAGTCAAAACAGTGGTTATCATTGGGGAGAGTGCTTATGACTAAAAGGGAGCATAATGGAGTTTTCTTGGATCTGGAAATGTTCTAAATCTTGTGGGTGGTGGATGCATGGGTGTATATGTATTAATGAAAAAATCACTGATGTGTAATTAAGAATTGTGCATTTTTTGTTACTCTCAATAAAATAGAGGTACCATTAAAATAACATCAGTTATTTTAAATAAAATTTTATATACATATATGCCCTTGTAACTAATACCCACAAGATTAATGAAATATTTATGAAACTTTTATAATAAAACATTGAGAGAAACTAAAGAAGAACTAGCAAATGAAGAGATCTGCCCTATTCATATATTGAAAGTCTCTATTTGTAGATATGTCAATTATTCTTAAATTGATCTAAGATATATTTGAGCTCCAACCTAAAAAACAATACATAGTTTGCATACATATATATGCACAGGTGGATGAGTGTACTTGAAACTTAACCCACAAGTTGATTTAAAATTTGTATAAAAATACAAAGGTCCAAGGATAGGCAAGGCAATCTTGAAGAAGAAAGCAAAGCTGGAGGATTTACATTAATGGATCTCAATTTCCTTTAGAGAATAATAAACAGCATAGCATTGGTGCTAGCATAGATCAATGAATGATGAACTGAGGCAGAGAATCCACATACAAACTCACACATGCATAATCATCTGATTCATTACAAAAAAAAAACAAAACAACTGTATTACAATGAGAAAAGAAGGATATTCTTTTAATAAATGGTGCTGGGTCAAATGGGCATTCATAAGGAACAGATAACATCTTGGCCCCTACCTCATGTATCTACAAAGAAAAATTCCCTATGAATTGTACATTTAAATTTGAAAGGTAAAACAATAAATGATTTTAAAAGAAAACACAGAAGAATGTCTTACTGACCTCAGAGTAAGCAAAGATTTCCTACACAGCACACACAAAAAAAATAATGAATTTTACTATACTGAAACTAAGAATTTATGCTCACCAAAAGATACAATTAAGAGAGTGAAAAACCATGACACAGACTGGGAGAACAATTACATATATATGTGTGTTGTACAATTATATGATATTTATATACATTATAGATATTATGGATATATTATATATTATATTATATATACACAAAGAACTCCTAAAAAAGATCGACACCCCATAGGAAAAATAGGCAAAGACTTGATCAGGCACTTCATGAGAAAGAGTGTCCAGAAAACAAATGACCAATAAACATATAAAAAGTTGCTGAACATTAGTTATCAGGGATATACAAATTAGAATGAAAGTCTGATATTGCTATGTAATCCAATAGATTGGCTAAAATTAAAAAAGACAGACAATACCAGGTGTCGGTGAGAATATGAAGAAATAGAAATTCTCATACACTGCTGATAGGAGTGTAAATTGGCACAACCACCTTTGAAAAATTACTTAGCAGTATTTTCTAAAGTTGAGCATATGCCTCCCTTTCACAGCAGTTTCACTCCTTGGTGTATACACAACAGAAATATATATATATATATATATATATATATATATATATATAAAATCACTAAAACACGTGTACAAAAATGCTTATAGCAGCAGTGTTCACAGTAACTCCAAGCTGGAAAAATCCCAAGTGTCCTTTAACAGAATGGATAAATTGTGGCATATTCCTAAATGAGAAACTACGCAATATTGAAAGTAAAAAAACTACGCTCCATAACATAGGCGAGTCTCATGAATATAAACTTGAGGGGAAGAAAGCAGAAATTAAAAGTAAATGTTGCGTAATTCCATTTCTATAAAGTCAGAATGGCTGGAAGGGGCGATGAGGAGACAAGGCGGCTGGTAAAGGTTTGTATCTTTACCTGGGCACTAGTTAGACGGATGTGGTGGCTTTGTGAAAACAGGCTGAGCTGTGTGTATTTTCCTGTTTAACGCTATACTTCCAAACTTTCAAAAAGGCTACAAAAATTTAAAAAATATTCAGGAAATATTTCCATCCTGACTGGCTTTACAAACAATTTTCACACAATTCCTGCTCAGTCTTCACTAATCTCATACTTTATCATGTCTTGAAACCCTATCCACAATATGTCAATGAGATTAAAATAATATTTCTATGCTTCTGAGAAAAGGAGCGTTTACTTACAGAGCCTCTAAAATCTGCAGTAGGGGAGAAAAGCTCAACACTGTCTTCCTCTTGCTTGCCCCATGAATTCTCTCTATCCCAGAGACAGAACAATGCACCCTCTGATCCACTGCCCGATTGGATAGTCACAAACCCACCGACTCCAATCCCCTGCCACCTCCTCCTCAGCTAATGGCCCCCTGAGGCAAAGTGTCTAGGCCTGGGCATCTGCACTGAAGCTGTTCTGACAGTCCCCTTTCAAGAAAGGGGCACGGGCTGTGTAGTCAGACTGATAGGGCTTGAATCCCAGCTTCTCCATTTCTTAGCTGTGTGATGGCATCCTGCTACTTATATCCCAAGTCTTGGTTTTCTCAAATGTGAAATTATGCATTCATCATTAACCATGATTAAGCTGTCATGGTTTCATAACAGTTATGTCACAGGATTTTTGTGAGGATGGCCATAATGTATATAAAGTGACTGCATATAGTAGATGCTCAATAAATGATTGGTCTTATTATTGTTTATAGCTGGGGGAGGTAACTGACAAGTCATTAGTCTTAGGATACTCCTCTGCCTAGAGAGTGGCCATACAGAAGTCTTTTTACTCTGGCTCAGGAATCTAAGCTCATGTGTATTTGTTATCTGTTCCCCAGTCTGGGGAGAGCGCTGGCCTTGGGTTCTAGTTCTGAACCCACTACTGAATAGATCTTGCTCAAGTGACCTTGAGTAAGTTGCTTCATATCAGCCCTTCCTCCACAAAATGAGAAGTTGGCTTGAATGCCTCCTTCCTGCCCTAAAATTAGGTGTGTCCATGCATTCTTTTGAGTGTTTACATGTTTGTGAATCCTGTTTTGTATACCAACCACTCTCTCCATCCTCATGAGAACACAAGCCGGGGCTGGATTTGTTGAATTTCTAATAAGCAGGGTACCTGTGTTTTGGGTATGGGCAATGCCCAGAAGACAACAAATTGAATAAATGAGTGAATGAATAAATGAAGTCAGATTCCATGAACATTTTCAGACTGTGGTAACCAGAAAATCTGAAAAGAAGAGAAAACTGTGAGTTTTAGATGATTTTGAAAAGTAGAGATTACTTTGCATTATATAGATAGGTAGGAAAGGTGGAGTGAGCGGAAAGCTAGAACTTTTTAGTGCTTAGGAACTCCAAGGCTCATAATTTGGCCCTGCCAAAAGCTCCTCGGAGGTAGGAAGCATGGGCTTTTAACTCACCAAAAATCTCACCATGTCCATGACGTGTCCAGGGAGATGAGTGAGCCACAGGCTCCTGGACCAGCCCTTTCAAACCAGCCTGAGCCTGTCTTTTGATGAGTCCTGGAGAGAAGGTGGGGTTCCAGGGTGTGTGGAGGTACTTCCTCAGCTGGACTTAATTACTTCTCAAGACTCCTGATATCTTCAGGACAAACACCTACATCCATCAGAATCTGGTTACATCAACAGGAAAACCTGTTCTAGCGCCGTAGCACCCACCTGTACCTCCTGCTACCTGGAGGAGTTCAGAACACTGGGACTCTTTGGTTAGGATCAGGTTCTAGGAGTTGAGATAGTCTTTCAGAGCAGTAGTTTTCAAACCTGATTGAATGTGAGGACTTTTAAAAAATCAATGGATGAAATAAAACTCTGCAGTGGAGGTCAGGCATGGATTTTTTTTTTTTAAGATAACAGGTGATTGCAATTGTAATCATGATAGAAAAGCCGTTTAGAGCTAGTGTTACCCTACTTTGATAAAAATCACCTTCTGTCCACTTTAGACATATAGAGCTCCAGGTCTCTGTCCTAGATATTTTTATTTCATTAGACTAGAAAGTTGTATCTGTAATTTTAACAAGCATGCTAAATGATTCTTATGCTTAGACCAGTTGGAGAAATGCCCCCAAACTGAGGGGGATTAGATCCCAGAAACTTACAGAACTTTGCATATTTCCCCACCAGAGTTCAATAGGGTAGAATCTTCATGCTTAGCATTTGATTGTCATTAAGTAAATATTTGTCAAATGAATGGCTGATTGGCTACTCCATAAACCAAGAAAATAATGGAATTTTCTTAGTCACTGGAGATGAGTTTCTAATAATAGATGTGGGTCAGACCCTAAGGAGAACTGCAACTGATATCTACTGTCCATCTATTCTGTTCGAGTCACTATAGTAGTTGATTTACAAATGCAGTCTCAATTAACAACAGCCCTGGAATCAAATTTTATCATTCCTACTTTATAGGTAAGATAAACTGAGATTCCAAAAGGGTATCAGAGTCACATGTTGGGTTTGCATCTTGTCTTATTCACCTATTTGCCACATAATATGGGGCAAGTGACTTATTCCTTGTGCTTCAGCTTCCACAAATGTGGAATGGATTTAATGATCTGTTCCTGACACCTTGTGAGGATTAGGGTCTGACACTCTGTAGGCACTAATCGAATGGCAGCTGTTACTGTTAAGAAACTCCCCCTCACACCACACACACACACACAGCAAGTAAGGAGCAGAGCTAGGGTTTGAACCTGGGGCTCTATGTCTCCAGGGTCTGCACTTGGGGGAGCTGGCTTTCTCAGGTGCACCAGGGATAAAGCAGGCACTCTGAACAAAGAGAGGAAAGACCAACCAACAACTAGACAAACAGTAGTTACCTCCAATGGGGTTTTGGAATTGCTGTGGATAACGTTCTGTACCCCAATAGCCCAAAGGGAGATGAATGATTGGAGGGAGAACACACCTGGGACATTAGTTTGAACCATCCCAGATTCCATCTCTAAACTCAGTACTGTAGGATATATGTGTGTGTGTGTGTGTGTGTGTTTTAAGATAACAGGTGATATATATATATCATCTAGACTGGGAGAAACTCTTTGTAGAATGGATAGACAGAGGCTTGATCCGTTCAGGTGCGGAATAACTTCAGGACCCACCCAGCATCCTGCCAAGGGCTATTCTGGCTTACAGAATGCCCTAACAGTACTGAAAAGCAATGCAGCATAGAAGTTATGGTGCTGCATCCTGACACTGTCACATCCTAGTTCTACGACCGTTTGAGAGAGTTACACAATTTCTTCCTCAGTTTCCTTACCTAGGGCATGCCCAGGTCATTGCATGATCACAACTTCAGGCACCCCTGCACCCCATCTCATATAAAGCACTAATTGTGTAGCTGTTGGCATCTTCCAATAGCTCTAGGTATAAATCAACAAACATGTAAACCTGAAAGTAAGTGAAAAAAAATGAAGAGAGATAAAGCCATCACAAAGCCCACCGGTTGCTCCTCTGAAGAAGTGTGCTTTTGGGTACACATACACACACAAACCCTGTGAGCAGAAAAAGGGAAATGCACAATCAGTAGGAAGAAGTTTCATCCTATATCAAGTAGGAAGAGATGGGGAAAATGAGACAAATTAGCAAATATATTATACACGATTTTTTTAATCCTTTCATCCTAAAACCGTTTGAAGCATCTTTTTACTTAAGCAATCATACGAAGTAGAACTTAAAGTTCTCATTTTAAAGGTGAGGAGATAAAAGTGCAGAAAGATTAGGTAACTTGCAAGGTCATCCATTGAATAAGGGCATAACCTGGCTTTGAAACAACCAGGCCATATTCTAAGCCCAGGTTCTTTCTAGTCTACCTCCCTCATGCAAGAGAAGCCAGGTTTGAATCTGTATCCTTCTCTTCAGAGACTGGGAAGAGAAAAGAGGAAAAGTGGGGAGCTTGCTCTGTTCTTAGGGAGATAGTGGAGAGAATCCGTTATCCTAGATTCTGGTCTGATTCTGCTGCTAAACAAGCTGTGAAGCCTGGAGGTTGGTTTCTTTTCCATGGGATGAAGGGCTTAGGGTAGAGGCTCTGCAAGACTGTGACTTCTGGTGCTTTCTCTGCCTCTGCATGGAAGTTTGCAAGCTTAGCTTGTCCTGTCTACTGAGTTGGTTTCCAAGAGGCTTCAAAAAGTTGGAATCTGGGGTTTCTTCCTCCTTACCCATCCTTTTCAGATGGGGAATGCTCTGCACCATGGAAACTTTTTAAAAATCATCATGGCCTGAACTGAGCTGCCAGAATTCCTTTTAGCTCCTCAAGGGGATCTAAAGGAGGGTGGTGAGAGTAAACTCTCTTAATACAGAGTGTTCTAGAGGTTACCACGCTTTAAGAATGTGCTTCTAGGGTAAAAGGGCTGGAACTCGAGTTCTGAAATACAGTCCCTGTGGAGGGGTGTCTAGAGCCCCGGGGAAGTGGGCAGGAGGAAGGTGTCTGATGGCAGGGCTAATGATCATCCGTGCTTTGCAGAGCTAACAGAGGAGCCTAGCAGCAGGTCCAAAGGAGCAGACCAGGATTTTGATACGAGAGGAGCAGCAGCCTCCTGTGTTCTAAGTAGGGGCTCCTGTGGAAGGCTGCAAAATCCTGGGAGAAGGTACTTACTATCAGAAGCCACAAGGCTTTCCCTTTTCTTTATGTGGCAAGTTTATGGGACAAAACTCATCAGTTAACTGAAGCCTAGAAATGGAGAAACTGAGCTCCTGTGAAGAGGAGAAAGAGCCGTAATACCTAAGCCACTGATAATAAGGAGGGAGAATGAGATCGAGGGGGTAGTGAAAATTTCACAGTCTGGAGCCAGAACTGCCTTGGATGAGGTGAAGTCAAAGCAGGCAGGAGAGTCCAGACAGAGGTGGGATATCAGGTGAGAATTTCCCTTGCCTCTAGGACCAAAGTCCAGGAAGAGCATGGGAGGACCCCAGCTTCAGGGCTGGATTCAGGTCATCCAGGGCCTAAGACAAGCTGGCAGTCATTAAGGAACAGAGGAGAAGCAGGTTCCTCATGGATTGAGAATCCCACCAGAAGCAGCAGCAAGTTCTGCCCGGGCTCCTCAGTCAGGTTCTCAGGAGGTGGGGATTTGGTGAAGGGAAGGACCAGTACCCAAGCCTAGAGGAGAGCTAAAGTGAGGCTAGAGGCTTAGAGCTCAGGTGTGGTGGTGGCAGTGGCACCAACCCAAAGGGAGGTGGTTCATTAAACTGGCTGACAGCTAAGCAGATGGGTGGGAAAGGCAGCGGAAGTGTGTGTCCTTTCCTGAGCGCTATTCGTCTTGCCAGCACATCCCACAAGACCCGCCACAAGGGAGTGGTTCCCTGACAAGGAACTTCTTAGCAGTTCTCAAGGCAGTCTCTGGGTCTCTCTTTATGAACATTGTCATTCATTCATTCATTCATTCTATAATTGTAAATTCACTGAGCAGCTACTACGCACCAAGCACCATGAAGGGGTGGAGGGGACAACAATGGCTATGGGAACCCATGAGAGGCGCTGTTGGTGGTGGCTGATGCTGGACTCAAGCTCTTGGGAGGTGACACAGCTGTGGAGCCAGCAGGTGCTCTTTAGGTGCACGTGTGTGCATGGAGAGTCGGTGATGAGGAGGAGCCATCCACACCTGGATTTTAGGGGTGATTTGGATTTTCCAAAGGGCACACTTAATAACAGATGGTGTTTGAGGGCAGCTCTGAATTAGTGACTTCAGTTTCATGTTATGTTGATCAGAGGACATTGCTGGGATAAGGATTCAGGGAATCCCCACATATTTGCAGGAAAGAGAAGCCCACGGCAGGGAGAATCTTCAGGATCTGACCATCATGTCAGACAGGCCAAGAAGGGAGGGCATACAAGAGTGGGTAGTCAGAGGCTTCTCAGCTGACCTTCATCCCCACTGTCTTCATTGATCAGGGCACCAGACCCTGCCACTGTACTGCCCTGAGGTTTCCCTCAGAATGAAAGCAACTCATGTCAAAACAGGCATTTCGGCTGTTTCTCTCCCAGACCCTGGTCCAATGATTGATGATCAACAGAATGAGTCCCTTATTTCTACCCGTGCTAACTAATGTCCCCTCCAATTTCTAGCAGAGCTAGAAATGTCTACTATTCATCCCCAGAACCACTTCAAACATTAAACAGCTTTATTTCTACTTAAGACGATACATCTTAGCAAAGATTGTGTTTACCTAGAAAGCAAGACCCGTTCTGTCTTCTCACATGACCACTTAGGCAAAGCTTTCTGAAACTGTGAGTGAGCCCAACCCCAAGCCTCCACGAAGTCCAAACTCCCCCTTTCCACCTTTAGTCATTCTCCTGCCTGGGCTTAATTTCTCTATAGACCATAGGGAGTAGGTAGAGGCTAAATAAAGGAGAACCTAGGGCATCTGTGTAGAATTTCTTTTCTCAGAGGTTTGTTGTTTGACCTTGAATAAGTTATTTCACTTTTCTTGGCCTCAAATTCCCCCAATCATCACTTGAGGAGCACAGACTGGAGGGTCCCGGAGACCCATTAAATTCAGTGGCTCTGATCTATGGTGCGTTTCTCATTCCAAGGAGTTCCCAGTTTGAGGTGGTCTTCATCCTCAGCTCCTAGAATGAGAGACATGACTGGCATAGATCAGGCACTCCGTTAATATTTGGTGCATGAACAAGGAAACAAGTATGATCACGGGAACACCACTGTTTTGAACAGGCAAAGCACTGACCCTCCTAAAGCCCCCTGGAGATACAGAACACAGAAAGAGGTGAAAACCATTGCAGCCAGAAATATCTCTAGACATTGGGGCTGGGGTTGGAAGTGGGAAAGAGATGAGGAAAGATTCAGCAGTGAGGAGCCCACTTGTGGTGGAGGTAGTTAGACAAGGCTTCCAGGTTTTCAGGGGTGGGTTAGTACATAGTTGGGTTAAGAAGAAAGAAAGGGCCATGAGCAGATAGCTGGGTGGAATGGAAGGAAGAGGTTATCCCAGAAGAAAGCTTATCCCTTGAAAATCTCTGAAGTAGGAGAGAGGTGAAGGTGCGGTTGGTGAGAGGGAAGCAGGTTTGCCCAGCTTAGCAACCAGTCAGAGAGGGCTGGGTTTAGGGGAAGGGGTGATAGCTGAGGAATTCTGAGTAGGTGTAGTTCAATGGAATTAGGAGGAAATGGGGGAGATGGATGTAAGGGTCTTGGATCTCCCAGATGAGGGAGGAGACTAATCAACCACCTTTAAGGCAGACAGCTCAAACCTACCTCCTTCCCTCATCTTTCCTTCCATTTTCCACGTGCTCATTCATGTGCCCAGAAGTATTTTACTCCCACAGAATGTTGAGGAACAGCCATCCCAATAGAAAAGGGAACAGGCAGGGGACAAGGTACAAAAGAACTCAGATCTCCCTCCAGGGTTAGCGCATCAAATCCTCCAGAAAGTCTGTTGCATAATCCCTGTTCCTGGTTCTGAGAGGGAGGATGACAGGGGGCCATCAGGCCCTGGTGACATCATTGTCAGACAGCCAGTGCCAAAAAATTATCAAGTGGGTGGTTTTTCATCACAAAAGCTGAGCCAACTGAGGGAAGTGGGATGAATCATGTTTGACAGGCAAGGAATGAAAACAGAGCATCCCAGGTGGATTTTATTTCCTTGAGGCAGGGCTCAGTTATTGTATAAAAAGCCAGCTGGCTGTTGACTTCAAACAGACCTGAGCAACCAGACAACCCATTCTTCTCTGTGTACCAGGTAAGTCTCTGTTTGGAACCAATTTGGAATTTTTGTTTAATTTTTCATTATTGGACAAAGGTAAACATGTATGAGAGGGCCAGTGCAGGGAATTCATTAGCGTTAGAAAATATTGGCGTTTCTTTATTTGAAATAAAAGCACAGTTTGCTATTGAAGGAACTTTAGAGATGGATTCTGCTGCCTCAGTATATAGCTATGGAACTGGGGATTAAGGAGAAAGAGCAAATTAACTAGTCCTAGGACTAGTATTCAGGCCCAGGGTACTTTCAGCAACACCATAATTTCTGTTTATGATACTTATTATAAAGATTTTAATCCAATCAAGAGATCTCTACTGAGCACTGATTATAATTAAGTCACTGGGCTAGGCATTTTTAATAAATCAGACCAATGTGGAACTTACTCAATAAACTTACAACCTAGCAGGAAAGATAATGCATGTTCATAAATACAAAGTAGATAGTGACTGATATTAGGAGATAGGGGCAAGGAAGGGCAGTGGCAGTTTTGGGGAGCCTTGCTCAAGACGAGCCTATTAGTAGTGGCATAACATGTGAGCTATGATGGAGTATTTGGACAAGCAGAAATGGGAAGTTCAGCATTTCAGAGAAGACTGTGTGAGCAATATAGAATTATCCTATAAGTGACAGGGCATTCTATGTGTAACTATGAGTGGGTTGACTACCTCCCTTTCCAAAAGACCTACTGTCTCTTGGAAGCTGGTTTTCTTGGGATTTTGGTCAATGAGGGATGTGCCATACCTGTGGAAGAAAGAGAGCTAAGGAATGAAACTGACTCAAATGGAGCAGAACAAATTACCTTTAATCTCCTAACTCCATCTCTTGAAATGGTCCAGAAATTATCAAAGCATCCTTTGCTTTCAAAGACAGCAAGAGAGAGAAGAGACTATCACTTCTATAAAGGCCAGAAATTAGGCATATTTTACATCGAAACCTGGCTACTTTTCTGTGTATCTGAATCATTGAGTCCGTTTTTCTGTTTTAAGGTGCAGCTACTTTTGAAGCATGAATTCCCAGCAGCAGAAGCAGCCCTGTGCCCCACCCCCTCAGCTTCAGCAGCAGCAGGTGAAACAGCCCTGCCAGCCTCCACCCCAGGAACCATGTATCCCTGTAACCAAGGAGCCCTGCCTCCCCAAGGCGCCTGAGCCCTGCCTTCCCAAGGCACCTGAGCCCTGCCTCCCCAAGGCGCCTGAGCCCTGCCTCCCCAAGGCGCCTGAGCCCTGCCTGCCCAAGGTGCCTGAGCCGTGCCCAACTGTCACTCCAGTGCCAGCCCAGCAGAAGACCAAGCAGAAGTAATGTGGTCTTCAGCCATGCCCTCAAGGAGCGAAACACCGGATGCCGAACCCTCCTTCCCATTCTGCTTGAGTCTCTTCCTGTTGACCTTGCAATTAGCATGTCATCAGTATTGTACCCTCTAAGAAGAGTTCCTTGTATTCACGCTGGAGGGTTTCCTGAGTCTCTGAGTAAGGCTGAGAGTCTCACTGGCCTACCTAATCTTCCTGGCTCCATGTTCATCTGAAGAGGGATTTGGGGAGGGATCAAGTGAATCTTCCATGCTCTGGCCCCATTAAATCATTAAATCACTTTTAATTTCATGTCTGACTGTGTATGCCATTCATTGACTCTGCCTTCTGTGATGCTCTCTTCTCTTGAAGCAGGACTTGCACACAGAGAGGGGTTAGTTGTGAAGGCTATAGCCAGAAGCTACCTGAACTTGGCAGTGGGAGTGTGTATGTGTTGTGGCTGTTGGAAACACAGGCATCCCTGGGCTGGCAGTGGGAGATTGTGCCAGGCCTGTTACTTTGGGCAGCCTCAGTTAGAGCAGCACCAGAGTCATGCCTGGGCTTAGTTGTTGCCTGCTTCAAACCCTCTCTTACCCTGAGTACCTTGCCCCCAGCTTCCCTTATTCTGTTAACTTGATCCCTTTTATTATTGTTATTATTCTAGAGAAATCATGTTCATACATATTCCCACCTGATTATCTGTTCCTCACTCATCTTCCTTTTCTGGTGTCTCCAACACACAGAGCCAAGCACTTAAACAATCATACTCAAATACAAAATACATCCACACACACATCCACAAATGCATATCCACCCACACAATTGCACACAGAAACACATACAGAGATAAACTTCTACACACAGATATCTACACGCCCACATTCACACATGCACACACTTAAACTCTCCAAATCGCACCAGAACACATATGCACTATGACTCAGTGCTCCTCAGACATTCTTTTTCTTTCATTGATGGCCCAGTGTGAAGACCTCCAATGCTTAGGTGGATGAGGAAGAGTAGAATCCACCGTGCCTGCCTTAGTGGAAGCCTAAGTGAGGATCTTCACCCTTTCCCGTAAAAACACGCACATACACAAACACACACACTGGCACCAAAGCACACACACGCTCTCTCTCACTCTCTCTCTTTCCACACCAACAGACACACACAGCGTCCTTCTCAAAGTAGAACATAAAGTATGTGGATCAAATGAAAAATGAAAAAAAGCAGACTATTTTAAGCAAGTTTCAGAAGAGGGTGGTACAGATAAGACAAAAGGTCAACCATAAAATTGAGGGAGATCAGGTCATTAAGATAAAAAAAGTTAAGAGGTGGTGTTGCGGCCTGCAGAAAGAAACCCAAACGGCACTCTTGGGGGTATGGATGAACAAAGTTTTATTACGTGCGGGCCCAGAGGAGAGTCAAGTCTCCAAAAAATCTGAGCCCCATTTTTCTATTTTCATAAGTTTATATAGGAACACTAAGCAGGCAAATTCCTGAGTGAGCAAGCAGGCATAGTTACAAAAGCAGAGGAGCAAGGTTAGCTTATCTTCCTGAAAGCAGAGGGCCATTAGGGAGGAAAAAAGTCATTATCTGTTTAGAGTTGTAAATTTCAATTCAAAGGGGCAGGCAGGGAGTGCTTATCTTCCTGATGTGGATTCCATGGAGAAAAGGTGGGAGAGGGGAGGAGGGGAGAAAGGGACCAGGGGAATTTATTTTCCTAAAGCTGTGGGTTTCTGCTGAGGGGTGTTAGGGTCGCAGCACTTCTCTTATCAGTGAAAGGAGACTTAAAGAGCTCCTAATACAGCCCCTCCATTTTCCAGATCAAGAAATTGATATCCAGAAAGGGGACAAATAATTAAGGTCATCCCAAAATTATGTTTCTGAATCATATCCAAAGTCCAGATCTCCAGAATCTCACCTGGCTCTTCCCCCCGCACCCTAGTTTTCTTGGTTTTGGGGGGCAATCAGCAAGTTTGCAGTTCTGCTGTTGAGCACATATGGGATATGAGGGAGTTGTATCCAGAAGCAGAGAAGGCAATATAAAAATTCAGGGGGGCTGCAATGGCCTTTCAGGAGCAAACCCCCTTTCTTGAAAAGGTGGATGGTCCATAATATCCAAGGGATGTGAGGCAGGTAACAGGCCACACCTGCATGACACACACACACTCCAGGTAGGTTTGGCAAGAACCCCAAGATGTTTTAAAATGATAAGACAAAAAGTGTACAAGTTGTTATTAATGAGTAGTTGTCATGCTGGCAAGAAAGAATGGCATCCTTGGGTCTTTTAGAAATATGCAGGTTGAGGTGACTATAAATGGGTGCTCCATTGGCATGATGGAAATGTTAACATATCTAGGAGCAGTCATATTAAATGGCAGACTACCAGTGGGGCCACCAGCAGGTGATGCATAGCTGGTAGGGGTGCAAAGTCAAGGGACCATCTTGGAGGGAAGTTGAGCAAAATAGATCAAAATATTTAAACATCTGCATACCCTCTGCATGCCCCTGGGAAATATTCATCTGTGTATTTATTTATAGGGATGATCATTTCAACATTATGTATAATAGCAAATAAAATACAGAAGGAACAAAATTAATTTCCAACAAGAAAAAATTGATAAAGTTGATTATATAAGTGATTATTGTCTACATTTCTAAAAGATAATAGATTGTGATTATAAAATAATATCACAGAAAAAATATTTATTCATATGGAAAAATATTCAAACAATATTATTATATTGTTTATTATTAAATAAATTAAAGATCAAGTAAATGATTATAGAATATAACACATGACTATATCTCTGTGAAAATGTAGATATCTATATTAGAATACAAAAAAAACATGGCAGTAAAAACAGCAAATATAAATAGTGGCTATGCTTGACTGGTGAATGAAAAGTATTCTTTAGTTTATTCTTTGAAATTTCCTATATTTTAAACATTTCTGCACCCTAAATTGGAATTACATTTATTTGTAAAATGGCCCATTCATGTTTTAAAAACTTAAAGCAGGTAAAGATGTTACTGAGCTAGAAAAAAAAATGTTTCCCCAGAAACTTCCTAAAGCCCTGCAACAATTTCCAGACCAGCAGCCCAAAGGCGAGGGGGTGGGGTGACTGCTGTCTGTTTTTTTGTATGATGTCGCGTGCAATCACTCTTCCCACACAAACCTCCAGCTCAATTCTAGACCTTTCTGTGCATAACTCCGCATAACACCACAATTCAGAACTCAAAGATTCCAATTTGCCCACCGACTTTGACCATTGCCACCACCCAAGGGTTAAATGAGGTTACTGGGCAGAGGTGGAGTTCTCCCCTCACCTGAGAGCCTTCTCTTGCCCCAGCTCCTCAAAGTCTCCTCTAAGTGTCATTCCCCCAGCCAGCAGTAGAGAGCTGGGTACTGCCTTTATGTGAGGAATTTGAGGTACTAGAGGCGCCCAGCTTGGTAAACTTCAGGTTTACAGTGTGGTTGCTGACCTCAACTTATCAGATTAAGAAAGTATAACTAACACTGCTGATTTATAAATGTGATCATGGCTGAAAGGGGTAGTCTGTGGGTGCGATATTTCAATTGAAAGGAAGCTAGAGAATAATGTAGGGACTGTATAACATAGTGATTTTGGTGGTGGATGAAGATTGTGGATAATAGTATAAGAATGTTCTTTTTACAAAGTGTTAAGAATATGGTGATACACGGGAAAATTAGAACTAACGTACCTTATGGATGATAGTTAACAGTAATATTGCAATATTTTTGCAGCAAAGAAGATATATCAATTCTAAGGGACAACAGAAGGGAGTATAAGAGAGTATGAGATTTTTCCTTTTGGAGTAAGAAGACATTCTAAAATTGAGGCGATGACAGCACAACTCTGTGGTGAATCTGAGAGCCACTGAGTGTACACTTCGAATGGATTGGACAAGACACAAACCTGTATAACACAATGAATCCTGCGGTGGAAGATGGACTCTGGTTAACGGAACAAATATGAGCACATTCTCTCATGAACTATAACAAGAATATAATATTAATACAGGGTGTCATTCACCGAGTGGGTGGGGAAAAATACACCAAATATGAGATATTGGCTAGAGTTAGGAGTAATGTTTTGATGATGTTCTTTCATAGTTTGTAACAATCATTTCACAACAATGCAAGGTCGTGGTGGTGGGGTGATGCATGGGAGTCCTGCATGATGACATACATGTTTGTTTTGTTTTTAAAAATGCACACGTGCCTTCTCTTCTCTTGCTTCCCTCACCTTCACGTGCCTCTGTCCTAGCAAGACCGTGCCATTTCCTCCATGTTTCCTGAAGAAAAAGGAAGTTATCACACAGTTTGGACAAGAACTGTTCAGTTGGGCGTTCCCACTGAGCTGTTTCCTCCATTTCTGACTCTGGAGAGTCTCTTTCCTCAGTGTCTGTACCAACCAAGGTCCTAGTCTGTTTCCTCCACCTCCCTGCTTCATCTACGTGATTCTCTGCCATGTTCTCTTCCTGTTCTCCCTTTGTCCTCTGTCTTTTCTGCTTTATGTTCAGCCCCTCCCCACCCCTGCCACTCCACACACCTCTCCAGAACCAAGTCCCTGTCCGGGCTTTGGGGTCTTATTTGACCTTCTCTGGCCCTTGGCACGTCTACAGGCACAGCTGTCCGGTTTGCTGCAGCGTATGCCAAACTGCCCGCATTCCCATGCCATCGGGCTCCTCACACCCATGACTACTGGATTCAGGTCTGGCTTCTCCAGGCTGAGAGACCCGTGAGGGTCTTGCTCAGGGCTGCCCCCTCAGCACCTAGCAGCCTGCTGCCCGCCAAATGGTACAGAGTTGTTCATTGTCTTTTTTTTTACAATTATGTTTAAAGGAGTTTCAGATTACATAAATGCTACATTAAAAAATATAAGAGATTCCCATACACCTCACCCCCCCACACTTTTCTCCATTAACAACATCTTTCATTAGTGTGGTACGTTTCTTACAATTGATGAACACTTATTGAAGCATTGCAACTAACCATGGTCTATAGTTTACATTACGGTTGACACTTTGCACAGCACGATTTTATAGGTTTTGACAAAATGTATAATGGCCTGTGTCCATCATTGCAATGTCATGCAGGACAATTCTGTTGAGTGACAGAACTTCAGTCAATGATGCAGTGGATTTGAAGAGAACATTCTGTACCTCACTCTTTGAACACAGACCACTCCTGTCCTCTGGGAGGGCGATGAGCTGGATCCTTCTCCAACATCACTCTGCTACCTGAAAATGCAGCAGGACTCTGAGCTGTGAAACACCTCCTCTTTCCTGTCCATAACTGCGTTGCTGTTGGAAAGAGCAGCCCCACAACCCCAGAAGACTGAGAAGTCCCTGCGGGAAGGCTTATGTCTCTCCAACCCAATTGACAGACTCCCCAGTAGGGGACCACCCATTTCTTAAGTGAGTGAAGTGGTGACCACGAGGGCAGGAAGTGAGAAAGTACAACCTCCCTTAACCTTTCAAGAAGGAAAAAAGCATATGTTATAGAATTATAGAGCCATACATTTTAGCTAACATTATCAATACTACATTTTTCTATATAAATTACTGAAAAAGTTACTATCTTATTTGTTCTATACTAGTGTAAAATTTTTCATTTGGTTACAACTAGTATTTTTTAAATAATAGAAAATACCTTTGAAAAATGTCAACTCTCAATTTTTCATAATCTTTATGGCTTTAATTAAGATCTTTTACCAATTATAAGTAATCATTGCCCCTGGCAAAAAGATAACAAAGTTATAAAATCATTATGCTTTTTGTAGTAGTTATAGTAAGATAAATGACTCAGTAAACAAGACCAAGATTTCAGTGGCTTAGCGCAAAAATTTATTTTTTGTACCTTTTAGGGGTTTCTGTTTTTACCCAGTCACTCAGACTCCTCGCTTTCTGCAGTTCCACCATTTTCCAGGGGCCTCACTCTCCATTTCATACTGTTGGGTGATTCTGGAAAAATGTGAGGTTTATGAATAAGTCAAACTTGTTCCAAATCAACTGGGCCCAGAGGTGATCTTCATCACTTGAGCTTCTCTTCAGTGGGATGGAGCACGGATCCATGACTTCATCTACTGCACTGCACCTAGAAATGAGTGCCATGGCTACGCCTGGGAAAGTGAAGGGAGCACAGACATCAGCCGTCCCTCACAGCCTGCCACAGTCCATTCTTTTGGTCATCAAATATATATTTTCTCCCTTTCTTCTTATACCTATAACACACTAACGTCCTTCTGAAGAAGGGGTTAAGTACTTCTACTCCTCAAAGACTGGGATATCTGAGTGATGTACAATCTTCTCTTTCTGGTCCTCATGTGACTTTCCGTGGACCAGAACATTGTGTTATAAAAGTCAGTTATTTCCATTCTCATCCCCAGTGCAACATGCCAGAGTTGTCAGGGCAGAAAAACTTTGATACCAAGAAATGAACTATCAAGGCTTGAAAATACATAGAGCAACCTTAAATGCACATAGCTAAGTGAAAGAAACCAGTCTGAAAAGGCTACATAATGTATGATTTCCACTATATGACATTGTAGGAAAAGCACAACTTTAAAGACAGTGAAAAACAAAACAAAACAAAAACAGTGGTTGCCACAGATTTGAGTAGGCAGGGTGGAGAAGAGGGATGACTAGGTGGGCACGGGATTTTTAGGGCAGTGAAATTATTTTGTATGATAGCGTAATTCTGGGTACATGGCATTATGTATAGAGAACTGTATACACTAAGAATGAACCCTAATGTAAACTATGGACTTTAGTTACTAATAATGTATCAATATTGGTTCATCAACTGTGACAAATGTATAACACTAATGTAAGATGTTAATAGGGGAAACTGTATCTTTGTGTGGGGTGTATATGAGAACTCTCTGTACCTTCTGTGCAATTTTTCTGTAAACTTAAAACTTCTATACATTACTACAATAAAAAGTAAAAAATAAAAAAATAAAAAAATAAAAATAATTGTTTATTTAAAAATTAGGAAAAGAAAAAAAACCTTCAACATGGGCAGATGAAGAATAGGAGTCACTAATTCATAGTAATTCTGAAATCCTACCAAATCTTACCCCTTCAACAGTATCTGTATCCTCTGGCTACAGCTTCTCCTTTGTTCATTGCCCTCAGTGGCCACATTTGTAAATGTTTAGCAAGTCTTCAAACAAGCTTTGGGCAGGAAGCCCTCTTAAAATGACGGGATTGTTTTACTGAGGTTTTCCTGCCCTCCTCCACTCTTGCATGCTGAGTTAGGACTGTGGTGAAGATATCACATCTTATTGGCCCAAGAAAAGCCACATGAGAACCAGAGAGAAGACTGTGTGTCTTGAAGATGTAAGGATGATGCTCTTTTGGGGGTATATATTAGGGAGTAGGATTTCCCAGATTTAACCATCTCTATTTTTGCCATGTCCTTATACTCCTGTACTTCATTATTTATTTAATCTTTTTCTTCAATATGATTTAATAACAAGTGACTGAAAAATTAGACTGGCTTTAGGAAAAAGTGCCTATGAAATGATAGCTTTGATATTCAAATTATACACTATTTTAATACAGATTGAGTAAATAATCTTAATAATAACAAATATGTCATTCTCTATCAACTAGGAACTCTTACCACATTACAATCTGATGTCTTCTAATAGAGCATTTCCTTTTTAGGGCGTTTTCTCATCCTCAAAGGACGTTTATACATGACTTTAATCTATCCTTCTAAAGTAATCCTTCTGTTGTAGGATAGGAGTTCTCAAAAATGGGAACACCTGAAGATTACAATAACATTTGGGCACCTGGAAAGACATCCTCTAGGACACTTTTCTCTGAGCTCATTGCTTATGCAGACTGAGTAGCTCAAATTAGGGTCCATGGAAGAGAAATGGTTCAATATTCCTTGTGAAAGGCTGATGCCAGGGAGATCTCATTCTCCAGAGTACCAGCAAATGAATTCCTCTCCGATATGCCCACATCCATTTCCCTTACCCAATGCTCTCTCTCCACACTGGTATTCATCCTCTTACTTCATCTGGCTGGCCATGCTCTTGCTTTAGAGTTGTTGCATTAGAAATTCTCTTTGTCTGAAAATTTACTTCCCCATATATCCATTTATTTCAACTCCCTCAGCTCCTTCATATCTCTGCCCAAATGTCACCTTCTCAGTGAGGTCTAACTTGATAATACATTTAAATTGTATCCAACCCACTCTACCCCATCCTTGTACTTTTAATTACTCACACCTCTTTATTTTCTGTAGCATGAATACATATTTTACTTATTAAGTAAATGTATTATTTATTGCCCCCCAAAAACTCCAACTGTGACCCCTGGCATGAGCCACATGAGGACAGGGATCTTTGTTTTTGTTCACTGATGAATTCCAATAAGTGACACACTGTGTGCATGCAGTACATTTTATGAATTAATTGATAAAGAAACAGCCCCATTGACCCAGAATTGCAGAACCCTCTAATTCTCCAGTTTCCAGTCACTCAAACTGCCAGGTTCTGCAGGGCCTCCAGTCCTGAGTCTTTGTTCCAGTTTAACAGTGTGACTACCTGATGTTTTTAGGAATCTCAGATGACTTGTATTAGCTGGGGAATAATTGGGTTAGCCAAATCTTGGCTATTCCAGTTTTCCATGATTGGGACTTCTTGACCCTAAAAATGGCTCTTTGTCATAGCTGCCACCCTTTTTACATTTAATTCTCAATCTGGTAAAGCCCAGGGAGTCTTATTCCTTGCTATTCATATCTATTTATTTTAAGAAAATGTAGGATCTTTAGAATTAATCTGGACAGAAGTGTGTTTGCTACCAATTGGTGTTCATTTAGTTATTCTCACCTGAAAGTTTCAAGTTGCCTGATTTGAGGAAGGGAGAGGAAATACATATAATTCTCTCTATCTGTATATCTATCTATCTAGCTAGCTAGCTATCTAGGATTTGTGAAGGATTATCTTGAAATCTTAATGGGAATGGAAGTTAACAGACAACATAAAGAGAGAAGGAGAATGGGAAAAAATTCTCCATTTTAGAGAAAAATTCCCAATATGATTTCAACAAATAAATTATTAAAATTGCAGGACTTCAGGACAGCAATGGGATCAGAAAGTTCTCTTGGCACAGCATCTGCATCATTTTCCAGGACAGTTCAGTTAATTCTTTCATATAGGTCTCTCAGCACATAATTTCTTGAGATCATAATTCAGAATTTGAATTCTGGGGATATTTGTTACATTCAGCCAACATTTTCTGCTTCAGAGAAGGAGAGTTTTCTCTGAATGTAGACAAGAATAGAGATTCTTTACATTATGGAACAAATTGATGAAAAGGAAAAATGTTAATTAGGAAGAAATAGAAAGCCACCCAATGTCATAATTACAGTTTTCAGTGATCAAAGAATACCCTAAATTCTTTGGGGGTTGAATCATGTCCCCTACAAAAGGCACTGGTCCTGTGGGTGTGAATCTATTTGTAAAAGGACTTTTTAAGATGTTATTATTAGTTAAGTTGCGCCCAAAGTGAATGAGGGTGGGTCTTAATCCAATATGGTTGAAGTTCTTACAAGCAAAGGAAATTGGACATGGAATGAGGAGGTCACAGGGCAAAAGCTGAAGTCAGTGGGAACCCAGAAGAGAAATGAGAGAACATCCCCACATGACTGGAAAGCCAAAGAACCCAACAATTGCTAGCCAGCCAGAGCGCTACTGACCCCACAAGGAAGCAAGCCTCCTAGTCAAAGCCTTGATTTGGACTGCTAGCCTCTGAAACCGTGGGTAAATAAACTCCCATTGGTAAAGCCAGCTCATGGTTTCACATTTGTCATGGCAGCTGGAAAACTAAGATATCCTCTTAAATAAGAGAGAATTTCCCATCTCATTATGTGAGCACCGATTTTTCTTACCTCTGCTTACAACTCTATTTGTTTCTTTTGAACTTACCTGAGTTTGAGTAAAAGCAGGTGCACTGCAATTAGCATTGTTTGCCACCTCCTATATTTCTACCTATGTGCCCTGAATCATGTCCCCTCTAGTATTTAGAGACATGGACTCCCAAAATTCCCAACACCTTATACACCTCACCTTACCACTACCAGAACTCATTTCTTCAGTGTCTACCTATCTAATGCCCAATTCTGAAGAGTCCATCAACCCAGGGTCCACCTGCACAGTGCCCACCTTGTCAGGACCCACCTCCACAATGCCAGCCAAGGTAATGTCCTGTGAAGCCTCCTCCATCTGACAAACTACAATGCCCTCCCTAAAGCAAGAAAAGCTTCAAATGCTGGCAGGAGTAAAACAAAACAAAGAAAAATAGCTCTTTCCTTTAGGAAAGTTCCATCCCATTCTCTTCAAAGCCGGCCATGGTAAGAGGTGGCCTCATTAGCCTTCACCCATGATCTATTCGAGATGATATTGAGAAATAACTTTTCTGAATTTGTTATCATGCAACATTCCAGGAATCATCTGAAAAAACACCATCCATAGCCAGGTCAAACTTTCCAGAAGCTAGCACCATCCTATAAAGCTTTCTGCAAAGACAGAAATGTTCTCTGTGATGTCCAATATGGTAGCCACCAGCTACATGTGGCTACAGAGCACTTGAAATGTGACTTGTATGAATGGGATACTGAAATTTTTATTTAATTAAATTTTAATTAATTTAAATTCATTTTTAAATTTTAAAATATTTATTAATTCATTTAAAATGCCAAAAACCCATTGCATGTTAACATAAAAACATATTTTATGAAAAACCTTATTGTCCCAAACCAAAAACTATTTTAAACTCAGTTATAAAAGTAGTAATGTGTTGCAAATACCTTTAATGTCAGTATCAGTAGAAAATAGTTGGAGTCTCACATCTGATTCTGCTGGAAGGAAATCCAGCCTAACACAGATATCTAGTTTAGAAAAGGAGACATGTTTTGATGATAGCCTTCTCAGATATTTATGGGTAATCTTTGATCCTACACCAAAACTCAGTAAGTAGTAATTTCTTTAAGGTTAAATAAATTAATTGTTCATATTCTGTTACAGTAAAATCCATTGGACTGAAAAGATAAAATAAAGCTGTCTTAATTTGCAGGAAAAAAAATGACTATGTAGAAAATCCAAGGGAACTTTTTTTCTGCATATGTACTTCACATTTTATTTGCTTGCTATTTAAGACAATAAAGGAAAGAAAGAATGCAAAATTTGTGTTTATTTATTTAGTATACTTGGTGCTTTCTATGGGCCTCTTCAAACCATCTTGCAAATATTAATGCACCTGATCTTCATAGGAACCCTGTGAGTTAGCTTATCTTCGCTGATATTTGAATGTTAAGGATGGATACGTGAAAAACAAAGAGACTAAGCCACTTTACCAAAATATACAGCTGATAAATAGCAGAACCTGGATTCAGTTTCCAACCACTTCTCTTTGCTGCTTCCTCAATGCCAAAGTCAGAAGTAGATGAACACTTGCAGGTTGTTTTCAGTGGCCATTTTCACAAAGCCCTTAAAACGAAGTGAGAAATACTGCCTTCCAGCTGCACTTTCCTAGATCTTTAGCAGTTCATCCTCCTCCCTCAAGTCATAGAGCTTCCTTCTCTCTCTACATGGTCCACCCTGGACTCACTTTGAGACTCAATTGGGAGTGTTCTGTGTGGGTAGGCGCTCCAGTAGGTGCTTCATTGATGCTATTTGTACTGTGGATGCTTTCTGGAAAATGTCCTTGTGGTCTTTTTTTTGTATGTCCTTGTCTATGGCTTTCCCTTACTTTGGCAGAGCTATCCATCCTCTAAACACAGATAAGGATTTCTGAAGTAGGGTAGGGCAGTGAAATAATGAGGCCATTCTATTTTTAGAGAACCTAAGGTAAAGCAGCCAATCTTGAAAGCTCCAAAGGAATTTTAAAAAATAAAATAAAATGAAACCTCCTAGAATAAGTGGGTTCAGCAAGGTTGCAAGATACCAGATCAGACTACAAAAATCATTTGCATTTCTACATACTGACGACAAAGTAGAAACGAAATTGAAAATTCCACACCATTTACAATTACTCTGAGAAAAATGAAATACTGTAAATCAAACAAAAATATACAGGTTCTGTATAAGGGAAGATACAAAATTCTGATGAAAGAAATAAAAAATAACCTAAGTAATTGGAAAGACATACCATGTTCATGGTTCAGGTACTGGAACATTCAACATAGTAAAGATGCTGGTACCTCCTAATTTGATTTATAGGTTTAATAAAATTCCCTACCAAAATCTCAGCATGTTTTTTTTTTTTTTTTTTTTTTTGTTTTTTTGTAGACACAGACAAGCTCATTGTAAAATTTATATGGAAATGGAAAAGCCCTAGAATAGCCAAACCAGTTTTGAAAAAGAAGAATTAACTGGGAGGAATTACTCTTCCCTATTTTAAGTCTTACTATAGTCTACAGTTATAAAGATAGTGTAGTCCTGTTGGAAGGATAGAGACATGGACCAATGAAGAATAGAAAACCCAGAAGTAGATCCATGCAAATATGTTCAATTAATTTTTGACGAAACAGCAAAGCAACACAGTGGAGGAGGGATTGCCATGTCAATTAATGGTGCTGGTGCAATTGAATGTCCATAGGTAAAAGAATGGACCTCGACCTAAATTTCACATCTTATACAAAATTGAACTCAAAACAGATGATGGGCAAATGGAAAACATAAAAGTATAAAACTTTTAGAAAAAAAAAAACATATGAGAAAAATCTCTGGGACCTAGGGCTAACAAAGAGTTCTTTAGACTTGACACAAAAATAATTATAAATAAAAGAAAAGTGATAAATCAGAGCTCATCAAAATTAAAATAATTTGCTCTACCAAAAGAAAGAGGATGAAAAGATAAATAAAACTGGGAAAAATACTTGCAAATCACATATCCTACAAAGGACTAATATCTAAAATATATAAAGAAATCTCAAAGCTCCACATTAAAATATCCCATTAGAATATGTGCAAAGGCTGTATATTAATCAGCCAAAGGGGTGCTGATGCAAAATACAAGAAATCTGTTGGCATTTATAAAGAGTATTTATTTGGGTTAGAAGCCTACAGTTACCAGGCCTTAAAGCATAAGTTACTTCCCTCACCAAAGTCAGTTGCCATGTGTTGGAGCAAAATGGCTGCTGATATCTGCAAGGGTTCAGCCTTCCTCTTCCACTTAAAGCTCCATGGTCCTGGCTTCTTCCCATATCAGCTGCAGGCTGGGATAAGTCTCATCTTTCTCCCAGGGCTCATTCCTCTCCAGGCTCATCTGCTCTGCTCTCTCCACAAGATCAGCTGTAAACCATCAGGCGAATGGTTCATCTCCCTTCCCAGGGCCTCTGTCATGTCTCTCTTTCTTCATGTATCTGCTTCTTTGTGTGTTTATTTCCCAGGTCTCCAGCATTCAAAAACTCCAGCTGTCTCCTCTGCCATGTCGTGTTCCCTGTGAGTCCCTGCCCACCAAGGGAACAGGGACTCAACATCCTACTGATGTGGCCCAATCAAAACCTTAATCATAATTTAATCAAGTAAGAGTGAAACCTCTGAATCCAATACAATCTAATGTACCTAGAAGAACGGACCAATTTACAAACATGATCCAATATTTATTTTTGGAATTCATAAATAATACCAAACTGCTACAGGCTGTGATAGATACTTCACTGAAAAGGATATGCAGATGACAAATAAGCACATAAAAGTGTGTTCAACATCATTATCCATTAGAGAAATGCAAATTTAAACCAAATGAGATATTACCACACACCTATCAGAATGGCTAAAATAAAAAATAGTGATAACATCAAATGTTGATGGGGATGTCGGGAAACCAGATCAGTCATATTGCTGATGGGAAAATAAATGGTACAGCCACTCTGGAAAATAATATTGCAATTCATTTAAAAGCAAAAACAGACTTACTATCTGTCCTACCAATGCACTCTTAGGCATTATGCCTCAGAGAAAGGAAAACTTATTTTTACATAGAAATTTGTACATTGATGTTCGTAGTATCTTTATTAGTAATACTCCAAACTGGAAACTATCCCAATTTTTTTTCTATGGATGGATGAATTGTTAAACAAACTAATTAAGCAATAAAAAGATATGAACTAGCATTTTGACTCCGCCCCCGGCCTGAGGGGAAGCGGGGCTGATTGAAAATCAGCACTTGAAAATCATAGTGCTGGTAAGGACCGGCTTCTTTCCACCCAGGTTGGATTGCTGCTCTAGCCTAAATCCCAGACCCATCTCTGCAGGGAGGAAGCTGGGGGGACCTGCACAACCTCTCTGGGAAACCATCTTACTCTAGCGGCACAAGCCACCTCGGGAGCTACCCCGTGGCTGGAGTTAGAAGCTCCATTACCCATAAACAGTGGAGGAAGAGACAGTTGTCCACCGACCTCAGCTACTGATTAGTGGACTCGGCTGGCTAAAGTATAATCCTAGAAACAGCCAGGGTTTGAGCCTGTCCAAGTTGGAAAGAGTCCGGTAGCTTCCATTTGACTCCATCCCCGGCATGAGGGGAAGCCAGGCTGACTGAAAATCCAGTGACGTTAGGGACTGGCTTCTTTCCACCAAGACTGGAATTCAGCCCTAGCCTGGGCTCCAGCCCCAGCTCCAGCAGGGAGGAAGCTGGCGGGACCTGCACGAGGCTCTCCAGGCAACTGCAAGTGCTCTCTGCTGGCACAGATTGAATAGTCGGTCACCTGGGGCTGCATCCCCACACCCCAGTAGAACAGGAGAGGTGCTGGGTATCCTCGGCCTCTCCGGGCAATGGCAGGAGTTTTCAGCCCACACGAACTGGTTTGTTGAATGCTTTCGAGTCCATCTCCACTTCTGTCCCTCCATAGGATAGGAGGAGACTGGTGCTCTCTCAGACTCTCAGGGCAATTGCAGGCATTTTCTGCCTGCACAAACCTGACCATTGGGCACCTGTGGCTCCACCCTATCCCCAGCAGGACAAGAGATGGACTGTGTTTGCCCAGTCTCTCTGGGTATCTGCAGCTGCTTTAAGCCCACACAGCCTGGACTGGTGGGTACTTGTGGATCCACCCTTACTCCCCAGTAGGAAAGGAGAGGGCTGGTGCTTCCTTAGCCACTCTGGGCAATGGTGGGTACTTTCAGCCTAGAGGGACTGAACTGCTGGGCTGGGCATTGGTGTTCCATTTCCACCCCTAAAGGGCAGAAGGGACAGTACTCCCTCAGCCTCTCAGGACAACTGCAGGCATATTCGGCCCACACAGATTAGATTGTTGGGCACTCCAGAGGGTCAATTCCACCCGGGCAGGGAGGGGGTTTGGTGCTACGTCAGTTTACCTGAGTAACTATGGTCATTTCAGACCCACACAACATAGATTGCTGCCCACAACTGCAGCTCCATCCCTACCCAACGTAGGGGAGGAAGGGGAGTGAAGCTTCATCAGTTTCTCCGGGCAACTACAGACAGTCTTGTACTGCCCAGCTTGGATTATTATACAAGGCTGCAGCTCTGTCGCTACCCCTGACAGAGGAGAAAGGTGGGAGAAGCTTCATCCATTCCTGGGGCAACGTGGGCAGCTTCAGCCTCCATAGCTTACAGCACCAACTACATCCTTGGCTCCTACTACACAAAAGCAAGGGAGAAAAGACAAGAAAGCCCTAAACTAAAGGGAGAAACTACACCCAGAATAAATACATCTAGCAAGCCAGATGCAAAAACACCAACAAAAAATTACAAGCCATACCAAGAGACAGGAAGATATGGCCCAGTTAAAGGAACAAGAGAAGCCTGAAAATGACATAAAGAAGTTGAGACAGCTAATCTTAGATATTCAAACAAATCTCCTTAATAAATTAAATGAGATGGCTAAAGAGATTAAGGATATTAAGAAAACATTGGATGAGCACAAAGAAGAATTTGAAAGCATACATAGAAAAATAGCAGACCTTATGGGAATGAAAGGTGCAATAAATGAAATTAAAAATACACTGGAGACATATAACAGAAGATTGAGGAAGCAGAAGAAAAGATTGGTGAGCTCGAAGACATGACCTCTGAAAGCAAACATACAAAAGAACAGATGAATGAAAGAAAAGAAAAAATTGAACAGAGTCTCAGGGAACTAAATGACAGCAAGAGACATGCAAACATACATGTCATGATTGTCCCAGAAGAAGAAGAGAAGGGAAAAGGGGCAGAAGGAATATTTGAAGAAATAATGGTAGAAAATTTCCCAACCCTATTGAAGGACATAGATATCCATGTCCAAGAAGCACAACATACTCCCTTTTGAATAAATCCAAATAGACCAACTCCCAGACACATACTAATCAGAATGTCAAATGCCAGAGACAAAGAGAATTCTGAGACCAGAAAGAGAAAAGCAATGCATAACCTGTAAGGGATACCCAATAAGATTAAGTACTGATTTATCATCAGAAACCATGGAGGCAAGAAGGCAGTGGTATATATTTAAAATACTGCAAGAGAAAAACTTCCAGCCAAGAATTTTATTTCCAGCAATATTATCTTTCAAAAATGAGGGTGAGTTTAGAATATTCACAGAGAAACAGAAACTGCAAGAGTTTATAACAAAAAGACCAGCTTTGCAGGAAATATTAAAGGGAGTATTACAGCCTGAAAAGAAAAGACAGGAGAGAGAGGCTTGGAAGAGAGTCTAGAAATGATGATTGTATCAGTAACAGTAACTATAAGTGTCAAAAATAAAATGACAAATAAAATGCAAAGATCAAAATGGATTTAATGAGAACTGACTTTACAGTAATAACATTGAATGTTAATGGATTAAACTCCCCAATCAAAAGACACAGACTGGCAGAATGGATAAGAAAATATAAGCCATCTATATGCTGTCTGCAAGAGACTCACCTTAGACACAAAGATACCAATAGGTCGAAAGTATAAGGTTGGAAAAAGATATTCCATGCATGCAGTAACCAAAAAAAAAAAGCTGGGGTAGCTATACTTATATCAGATAATGTAGAGTTTAAAAGAAAAACTGTTATTAGAGACAAAGAAGGACATTACATATTAATAAAAGGTATGATTCACCAGGAAGCAATAACAATCATAAATGTATATGCTCCTAACCA